>CM068313.1:52531274-52558774 GCA_034766995.1 Acanthacorydalis orientalis
CAAAAAGGTAATAATCGCTAGCCATGTTTGGTCGGTAGCATGGGTGTTAAAATTCTTGGAAACCGCACTTCCGAATAGTAGCTTGAGAAACAATAGCGGTGTGAAATCTTGCATTGTTGTGCAACAAGCGCACTCGCTTTGTTAGTTTTCCACGCTGTTTATGCGAATATCATCTCGAAATTTATACAATAATGTTCCATAATATGGGTCATTAACAGTGATATTACGCTCCTTAAAATCTATTAATAAAATGCCGTTGTAGTTTCAAAAAAATATGTACATGATCTTTTTTTGGGGATGGAGACACCTTGGCTTATCTTGTGGGTGGTTCTTCTGCTCACCGCTATGCCATTGATTCTCGTTTAGACAGACCATTGTTTTATCCTTTATTGTAATGGATTCGATTAGTGTATTTGTATCTGACTCACATCTCTAAAGTGAATGTGCACAGGCTACTCGACGCTGCCTCAAAACGGTCGAAAGAAGTTTGGGCACACATCTTGCACCAACTTTATTAAATATCTAAATGATCATCAAGAATTCATTAAAGAGTTGTTTGTGAAAGATTGGACATTGTTGATAATTCTTGCACTTTGAATCGCCGTTTACTAAACACAAGGTATTCGAAAAGTGCAACAGAATCGGGCGTGAATACTTCACAGGGCAATCGGAACGCTGTTCATCTTCCAGTGACTCTTTTCCCAACTGAAATCTCTTAACCCATTCCTTTACGTTAAAGTATGAAGGGGAAACTTACCCGTATACGCTATCAAATCATTCCTTCATTTGTTGTTGCAATGAAATCATTCAAATCCTTCCTTCATTTGTTGTTGCAATGAAATCATTCAAATCCTTCCTTCATTTGTTGTCAGAAAATTTATTAGCGCACAATAATCAATTTTGATTATTTGTGACATTGTTAAGAACACGTCTCATTCTTATCGCTGTCGCTCTGCAACTGATCGTTTATAACCTTGAAATCTTTATTAAACGCTAAGATATGAACCTACTATATTGCATACATTCGCCATGCGTGCGCATGCGCGGACATGTTAAGTCTAGAATATTTAATATCCTCGTGTGTGTGTGTATATATATATATATATATATATATATATATACATACACATACATGTATGCCTGTTAGTCGAATTTGAGAAAATGACATTTCGTTTACTTCTGTCTATTATTTAAGCCATTTTTGTTAAAGTTTTCCAAATTTATTTTTCCTTATTGTGTGTATATGTTTATGAATTCTATTGTTTTTTAATCTGTGAATGTTTGGCAAATAATCTTTATTATCTTCGTATTGTTGAGTCATTGATCCTTTGTGTAAATGTGTCAAGTTACTTATTTCAAGTAACTTCAAAATTCTCAAAATACTGTTCATATTCTTTTAATCTCTTTAAATTAGAATAGATGTGGACTCTTACTTTCAGTCGGATCCGGTAGACCTTTTTACCTTTTTCCCTGCAGGTTGATTTCAAAGAAAAGAGGCTCATAACTTGCATATCTCAAAATTACTGTTGATCTCATCGGTCGAAATTTTCGTTGAACAGCGGGAAAGTTTTGTGATCCTCCCACTTTTTGCAGATCATTCAATGATGTTTTGGAATTCCAACAAAAATGTGCTTACTATACCTATTAGTAGGCCATAGTACTTCAGTAAAAATATATAGCGTTCTTTGTACATGCGCCAACCAAACTCATTAAAATTTTTAATTTATATTTGGTCACAGTTTTGCGCAGACAAAATAATCAGTCGACGTAGATGTCATTCACTTGTTTTTACAAGTGTGCTCGTACTTGGACCGACTGATTTTGCTAATAATCAAAAAGGAAATAAATAATCAAATAACTATTGTAATTTTTTCTTGTTATGATGATATATATTGAAAAAATTATTCTATCATAAAGCTTAATGGCTAGACGGAAAAAAACAATTTCTGTACTTTAGTGCTCTGAAAATGACAATAGCGCCATGGAAATGCGCATAAGCAACAACCAGAAATGATAAATAATGATTTATTGTACATACTGATAGATTTTTTTTAGTTTGTGGAATTAAAAAGGATGAATATTTGAAAATGAATTTAGTCAAAATGTCAAAACTGTATTGTAAAAACATGTATTTTAGGAAATAATAAGGTAGTCAAAACACATCTTCCAGTGTATACTCGTAAAGAAATAGATTGTTCATAAATTATCATTGAATTTGTAAAATCAGCCTTAATAAAGATCATGCCTAATTGAATGAACATAATATTATTTTATGTTTAATTTTTCTTTATTTTACAACAAATGCACAGATACTAATTGTCGGTATTATTGTATATCCATCTTTAAATTGATGTAAAATCGACATAATCGACCGACAATTGTGCACACATATTATTTGGTCGACATTTTTTCGTAATAATCAATTAATCAGGATATACTCATCTTTAAGGTTTCATTATATCGTTGTAAGTTTATAGTTGATCCTCGATCTAAGAAATCTATCAAATAAACATATTGTTCATGTCACAATAACCTTGCCGCTGGATAGCACCATCTGACTTTCACTTATACTCAGTAGTACAGTTTGTTTTCGAAAGAAATAATTCTGACTCTGACTAGCAAGTTAATACTACCGTGAAGAATTCACTAACGAAATAAACACTACATTTATTCATTTCTAGAACGAAAAAATCATTACATATTCGTAGAAATGAATTAATAAAAAGTAAGTGCCTCATTTGAGAGGTTATATTCTAAGCTTCTTTTATTTTTTGTTTTGATATCAATATCTCGAACCATTCAATTTTTTTTTTGTATTTGTAGATATATTAAAGTAAAACTATTTTATTCAAAGTATCATATTTGATAAATTGATGTATTTCTAGCCTTAATTCGGAAAAGATTACAAGATTTCACAAATGAATTATTCTTTTACTTCCAAATCACAAAAAAAATGCTCGACATAGTCAATAAATATGTAAAATTTAATTGTTAAAATCATCCTTTTAAAAAAGCATCTGATTAATGTAATGAACAAAATATTATTTTTTTTGTATTTCATTTCTTTATTTTGCAATAAATGCACAAATACTAATTATTGGATATAGATACAGATTTTGTTCGTACTTTGTCCCTCTGAAGATGATGGTATCGCCGTTGAAATGCATATAAATAATACTCAAAAATAATACATAGTGATTTATTGAATATTTTTAATTAAAAATCTTTGTGCGGTGAGGTATTAGGCTGGCAGAAAAATTATTGCGCTTTATGATCTTTAAATTCAAATACATTTTTCTTCAGCTTATTTTCCTAGCTGTTTGAAATGGTCCAGAATTGTTTGATGATTAACCTCTAACTTTTGTGTAAGCTCTCAAATTGCTGTGCGTGGTTCTGATTCATCTAACGCATTCAGTTAGTCGTTATGAACTGAAGAAGGACGCCCGTGACCTTCAATTTCAAGGCTCTCGTCCTCAGCATGACATTTTTGGAATCACAATTGTCCCGTACGTTCCTCAACAGTACCCACACCAGAAGCATCGTTTAGTTTACGTGCAGTTTATATTGCTTTACCACCGATTCTGAGCCCATACAAAAAATTGTTCTTTTTTTGTTTCTTTTCGATCTTTAATTCAATAGCCCAATTTGAAACAAAATTAATAAAACCAAAGTTGATGTTAACAAAATACAGATTGAAAAGTGTACTTTAAAATGATATTTACATGAACTCGACGAAATGACATTTTCATTAAAATTAGAATTCGGTTAAGGTCAGAAAAAAATAATGATTAGAATTCAGAAAACAAAAACCGTAATTATTTTCCTACCAACCTAATATAATAGTTTTGCAAATTTTTTGTTGTAATATAATGCATTGTACAATATAAATGTGTTAAAATGTGTTTAAAAAACCTCTTGAAAACATGTTATTAATGTTTATATTGTATTTTATTTTTATAAATTAATTTAATTTCAATACTTTCTTTTTATAATAATACTGTAAATGTAGAATATACAAAAATAAAGCGATAAATGTAAAAGAAATCGACGGCACGAACTCGTTTATATTTTATTTAATTCATTAAATTATAAGTATCTAGCGAAACCAAATCAGTCAGATATTATAGAGTTTAATATATAGAAGCTTTTTTTTCTATTCTTAATTCTATTACCCAATTTGAAGTAAAATTAATAATAAAAGCAAAGTCGATGTTACCAAAATACAGCCCGAAAAATCCACTTTTAAATGATATTAACATGAACACGATGAAATAACACTTTAATTGAAAAAAAATACGGTTATGATTCAGAAATTAAAACCGCAATTATTTTCCTACTAACCTAAGAAAAAGAAAGAATTAATTTGTGAAAGTCTATCTACGGTATCAGAACTGTATTGTGAGATTACAAGATATTTATAGAAAAATATATATAATTAACATAGTGCTATTTGTACATTAATCAAGAATATAATTAATGTAAAAATTAAACGTTTATTATAAAACAATAAATCAGTTTTATTTACAAATATCTCTATGAACCGTTGTTAATTTTAAAATATTTGTAATGCGGTAATCATAATTATTTTTTTTTCAATAGAATAACAAATTAGTTTCACAATCGTGTACGCTCCTATTATATTATATTACATTACATTGCGCCAGTTCAAAAGAACTAACCCGAAAAAAATTAACGAAATGAAATTTCCTCTATTCTGTATTCGACACGCTTTCAAGAGCCGTGTGTACACAATAATCAAACTTGAATTGAATTAGACTTGTTCAAATAAGATGGTTGTATTTCAGAATGTCAACGAAAATATATAAAAAGTAATCGATGTGCCATGTATCTCTAGAAATTGGTAATATTGACACGAGAAAAGTATTAAATTAAAAAAAAAGAAACTATTGATAGAATGTCGTTTTCGAAAAGATCTATTGAATTTTTGTAAGATCGGTCACTTTGAAGGTATAAATAGAATAAATTCTTTTAAATAAGGTATTAGAGTAAAAACTAAAATGGTGTTGCTTTTAATTTTTGACATATCTAATTTTTCATAAAAAAGTTTATTTTAAAAATGTTCAATAAATGATAATTGATCACTTTTGATTTTTGTTAATGTGCATTTCGACGCTGATGCCGTCATCATCAAAGGATTAATTTACAAAAAATTTCTTTATGTATCTTAAAAATACTTTTCTGGGTTTTGTTAGGCGTTGGAATTAATTCGTAGCGTTTTACAAGAGATTGCGTAGGTAGTACATTCTTCCATTGTTCCCTTTAACCAAATATTCTCCGTAAAACAGCTGTCCTTAGGCGTCAGTTTTAGTATGTCGTTTGGTTGAAGCGTAAATAACAACACTTTGTACTATATCGAATATGTCAAATTGCGTGCCGGATAAATTATTTTTGCGGGGAGTTTTACTTCGTTACTTTAACATGAAAAAAGTGCTACCAAAAGTCATCGTATTTTAGTGGAAGTTTGTGGTGGCCATGCTCTATCTGAGCGAACGTGTCAGAAGTGGTTTTCACATTTTAAAAGTGGTGATTTCGACTTGGAAGACAAGAAACGACCTGGACAGCCGAAAAAGTTCGACGATGAAGAATTGGAGGCATTGCTTAATGAAGACCCATGTGAAACGCTTCAGAAATTGTCTGAATCGTTGAGAGTTGACATGTCAACGGTAGGAAAACGCCTTAAACCCATGAAAATGATCCAAAGCAAGGAAATTGGATCCCATACGAACTGAAATCGATGGACGTTGAAAGGCGTTTTTTTTACCTGTGAACTGCTGCTTCAACGGGAGAAAAGGAAGAGATTTTTGCATCGAATTGTCACGGGCAATGAAAAGTGGATCAATTACGACAATCCCAAGCGCAGAAAGTCATTGGTTAAGCCTGGTCAACCATCAACACCAGCGGCGAAGCCAAATATTCATGGATCCAAGCTCATGCTCTGTATTTGGTGGGATCATAAGCGTGTGATCTACTATGAACTCCTCAAACCGAATGAAATCATCACTGGGGATCGCTACCGACTACAATTGATGCACTCGAGCCCGTGCATTGAAGGAAAAACGGCCGGAATACTTTGAAAGATACGACAAAGTGATTTTGCAGTACGACGATGCTCATCCGCACGTCGCAAAACCGGTCAAAACATATTTGGAAACACTCAAATGGGAAGTCCTACCCCACCCGCTGTATTCTCCAGATATTACTCCTTCTTGTTACCACTTGTTTTGATCGATGAGTCATGGCCTGTCTGGGCAGAAGCTCACTTGTTATGAAGATTGCAAAAAATGGGTCGATTCGTGGATTGCATCAAAAGACAAGGCGTTCTTCCGATGTGGTATTCGTCTCCTGCCCGAAAGATGGGAAAAAGTAATAGCTAACGATGGACAATACTTTGAATGATATGTTTTTTCAATTTCATTTAAAATAAACGATCGTTTTTCATAAAGAAAATGCTACGAATTAATTCCAACACCCAATAAAAAAAAGTTTTTTGATCCTTAGCGATCAAGAAATGATGTCAATATCTTTGAAACACATATTAGTAACAATCAAAAAAGGTCAGTAATCATTTATTAAACATTATTGATCGAAAAAACATGGTGGAAATGAATTTAGCAACAGATCAAACTTATATTGTGACATGTTAATTGTTATAAAATATGTTTAACTGTTTGTTAACCTTCTTAGTACCTTACAACCGCGATATACCGGCACTTTATTCTTCCCGAGAAATACCTTGATTCAAGTACATCGGTTTTTTATTTTCAATACAATTTCAAACCATATAATGACATTTTATTTTACAAAAAGAATATTTATAGTAGAAAATATTTCTACTGAACAGAAATACACATGTTTCACTAAGATTTATCTCAGATAAGTGATAATATCCGACGTTAACCGCATCGATTCTCACATATTGACTTGTGTTTCAGTGCACTCGTTATAAAACTTGTGACTAGTTATAAGATTTTTATTTATATCATTTTATTAAAAAGTACATATATTTCTTTATTCCATTAAATACAACTGTTTTCATTTCCTCAAAAATATGAAAATGTTTGTACAAAAGTGAAAAATTTTTCCAAGAAAAATTTTTTTTACCAATAATTACAACCTTTCAGTTAATGGAAAATATTATTTTTCTTTCACTTACGTGTGTGTGTGTGTTTCATAGAAAAATTTCTTTTCATTAGTTAGTACATAAAGCATCATAAATGTTAATCCAATCGAGTCCTTTAATTAAAATTGATCAATGCTTTTACCCGTTACACATTGATGATGATAAATGAATTGACTTTAGATCAAATATGTATGTGATACTGTGACATGGATAAGTTGTTTAAACTCGTGTCAATTTTAAATGGTATGGTTACTATCTATCGATCATCAAAACTTCTCGAATCCTTATACTTTGTGATCACCTACAGAGGAGACATTAAAACGTCATTGCACGCAAGAAAGTTCTCCGGAGACACTGACGTAAACTACCACTACTCTATAGACAGTCTAATGCCACCGTTGAGAATATATATATATATATATATATATATATATATATCGACTCACTCTTTTTTACCCATCAGACGAGCTACACACGTGGCATATGTTTGTGTATGTCTTTTTTATTTTATTTTTGTAGTAATAAATTGTAGTCTTTGAGGTATCGTAAATTCTCAGGGAGCAACCATCGAGAACAGTTGTTCGATTTTTTCGTCGCTGAGTTGTACGTGTTAATAAAAATGGTACATATATTAAGACGTGACAAAAATTAAGTACTCGTATTCCATGTATGTTCGTTTTTCAAGTCACTAGTTTATTTTTTATGTATTCTTTATTGTGCATTTATTTATACATTTTATCGATGTTCATAAATAGTAATAAATACTTGATAGATGAAGACAAATTTATGATTCATAATTTTGTTGATAACAAAGTTTCCGTTACGAATTGTAAGTGAAATTTATTATTAAAGTTAGAATTGAATTTATTTTTTCCCGTGTATCCGTTGATGTTTCTGAAAAGTTTTTCTGGAGACTTCCTTCGTGCCATTTGTCTTACTTTCCACGACGACCAGTTTCGATACTTGTGCTATTTATATTTGAACAGTTTAATTAACAAGTATTTTATTAGTAGTGGATTATTAACTTACATATTAAGTCACAATATAAAGAAAAATAAATGATGTGAATTTTGTTTTATATATATATGTATATTTTATAAGCAATTTTTTAAAATGTATTAATAAATAATAACTATTTAATCCTGTTACTACGTACAAGTTTTTGTGTAAAACCTTTGAAAATATACATTTTTGAAGCCATTTATTAATGTTGTTAATATATTTCTCTTAAAAATAAAGGTAACTGTACCCTTTTTTGTATTTTATTGTAAAATATTAGGTTGGTACAAAAATAATTGCGGTTTTGATGCATCAAGTATAAAGACATATATCAGTTAGAAATTATATTTATTAATCAAAATACAGAACATTGACCTGCACACATTTCTCCCAATGGGGAACAAGTTTGTTTATTTTAATGAGATATCTGTAGTTCTGGAATTAACGAGTTCATGGAAAGCACTTTGAGCTGATGCTTGATCTTTGAAAATCGTCTCTCGTAGGAAATTACTCAAATGTTAAAAAAACGATAATCTGTTGAAGACAGATTATCGCTTGAGAATAAGGTGGTTGATGTAAGGTTTCATAACCCATTTCACTTAATTTTTTAAAAGTCATTTATGAGATGTGTGGTCGGGCGTTGTCATGAAGAAGAATTGGTCCTGTTAGTTTGACTAATGCTGGCCGTAAAGGATGTAACTTTTCATACATTTTTTCAATTTCCTGACAATATTTTTCTGCTGTTTTTGTTTCATCAGGATTTAAGTAGAGTTGTAGTGAATGATGCCACTTTCCGGCCACTAAACAGTCACCATAATCTTTTTTATGAAGCTTCGGTTTAGGACACTGTTTAGGTACTTCTCTAGGTCTAACCTATGTGATGAACGTTTCCGATTGTTGCAGAGAATCCACTTTTCATGACATTTGACAATGTTATCAAGAAAGGAATAATTTTTGTTATGCAAAACAAACGCAGAGCATATTTCGTATCTCCGAGTTGCTTGATGTTCGTTTAGTTCATACGGGACCGATTTATCCAACTTTTTTGTTTTTCCAATTAGGCTCAAATGTTGAATGATCAATAATTACCTCTTCTATCACTTCTTGAATTCTTTTACGTGGGTCCGGTTCAAGAATGGTTCTTAAATCATTTCTGTCTATAGCTGAAGGACGTTCACGGCCCTCCTCATCATCAAGGCTTTCGTTTCCATTACGGAATTTTTGGAATCAGTGTTAAGCTGTACGTTCACAGACTGACCCTTCACCCAAAATAAATTTGATATTTCGAGCAGTTTCTGTTACTTTACGTCCCTATTTAAACTCATACAGCAAAATCGCGCGAAATTGCTTTTTTCCATAACTAATTTAAGAGGTTATATCCAACAGTACTAAAGAATGAAAACAATAGACATAAGCTGAAGTCAGTAGTGCTAATTTCACTGCTTATAGTGATGTATCACATGACTATAACAAGAGATAACGGTAACTAGAAAAATCGGAGTCAAACTTAAAATAGTAAAAACCGAAATTATTTTTGCACCAACTTAATATATGTTGTTTTACATAAGAGAAAGAAAAAGGATATTTTCCATCAACTGAAAGGTTGTAATCATTGGTAAAAAAATGTTTTCTTTGGAAAAATTTTCACTTTTGTACAAACATTTTCATATTTTTGAGGAAATGAAAACAGTTATATGTAATGGAATAGAAAAGTGTATGCACTTTTCAATAAAATGATATAAATAGAAATCTTATAACTAGTCACAAGTTTTATAACGAGTGCACTGAAACACGTCAACATGTGAAAATCGATGCCATTAACGTCGGATATTATCGCATATCTTAGACAAAACTTAGTGAAACATGTATATTTCTATTCAGTGGAAATTTTTTTTACTATAAAAATTCTTTTTATAAAAATAAAGTGTCATTACAACGGTTGAAATTGTATTGGAAATATAAAGGCTATATATTCTGAAATTTTGGTGTTTTAAAAACAAATCAAAGTTGATAACTGTATCCAGATCCCACTAAATGCATTAAAAGTCCTCTGTGGGTAATATCCTTACTTTGGTTGAGGTGAAAACATTTCTCCAGAGTGAGTAGTTTTCCTGTGACGCCAATGTTATAGCTTATATTCAATTTTTTATCTAAGACTGTTCAAAATTGACGTATTCTTTAACAACAAAAATAAATATAGAATCTTTTTCTAGATATTCAATAGAATACCACTTACCAACCTTCATGTATTTATCGATCTATCCAAGGCCTTTGACCGCGTTCGTTTCAAAGTTGTTCTAAAATTCTCGAAGAAAAAAAGGTGCTAAGATCTCTAATTAACTTGATACAACATGTATACCAGACGCAATAACAAGCATAAAAGTAGGTGATACAATAACGGCAGAAATTCCAATAAGAAACTGAAAACGTCAAGGAGACTCGCTAATCCTATTCTGTTGTTCAGCACCATCAAGGACAAAATCATTAAGAATAGTTGAAAACTCAAAAGTGGATATAAAATGGGGCTTAGGAAAGTAAATATCATCAGCTATATGCCGATTATGCAGTTCTAATTGCGAGCAACGAAGACAATCTTCAAAGGCGTTTATTTCAGTTCATAACAACTGCAGAAACATGAAAAGTAGTATCTACATGAGAGTCATGAAACATGAAAGTATCTGTGGAGAAAACAAAATGCCTAACAGTATCTAGAGAGCATTTTAAAGTGCAAGCGAAAAATTGAAGGCAACGTTATTGAACAAGTGATGGTATACACATACCTGAGTGTCGATGTCTTCAGCGCATGAGAAGTATAGAAACAATCGAACAAGGGTAGCATGGTATCAGTCTGCTTACGAGATGTCATCAAGCAGAATACATACATGTCAATAGAGCATAAAGTTAAGATTTACAAAAATACAGTAAGATCAGTTCTAACTTATGCATGTGAAACTAGAGTCGAGACAAGCAAAGCTAAGCAAAGAATCAGAATACCAAGATGAGGGTGCTTAGACTGATAGTAGGAAAAAATTTCCACTTTTTAGTCGAGAAATATATGCAACGTGCAATAGATAATAAAATTCAGCAAAACCAGAAGGAACGAGTGGAATGCACGCATGAACCAAGTTTGTGAACCAAAAATCGCGAAAGATGGAATACTCCAAAGAAAAAGTCTCCCGGGAAGACCTTCAAAATGGTGGCACGAAATTTGAGTCTTCTTATCTATAGAGTCACCCCACCATAGTGAGACCATACTAATGGTAAAAAATTCGTCTATTTACGAAGAAAAAGAACATATGAAAATAAATAATTGTTCAAATGTTTTATAGTTTCTGCTCTAAATATTCTTATGCATATTAAGCAATGTTTCAATAATGGAACGCCATTTAAATTCGAAATAAGTAAAAATTACAATATTCAATGATTATATCATATCGTTGTTCTGACAGGAGATAAAAACAGTTAAGTTATAATTAAAAAAAACTCTAGTATTTATTGGGTTAATAGCAATCATAGTATGTAAAAAACAATAATATAAAATCTTCAGTTCAATAAAAAAAGTAATGAAAACAACAATTTTGATCATTTATGTACAAATTTTAATTAAAAATCTGCCATTATTCTAAATTTGAATGTATACTCCATTTCAAAACGTCTGTGGTAAGTGTATACACTAATTATTTGCTGAAAGAAATTAATTTGAAATAAAAAACAACTAGTATTGCTTCGTAGTTCATTACTAATTATGTATTGCCATTAACTATAAACGTTATTTTAGTTTTACATTCAATAATCAGTAGGTCACTAACGCCGTCACTTGCAACATTAAATAGAAAGTATATTAAATGAAGTAGAATTCCATCATCGACCTTTAACATTGATCTCACGTGTTAAACATTGAATTATAGTCATCTTTATTTTAGTTCATAACATTTACGTTTTTTACAACTGAAATGTTTTAATTATTAATGAATCACTCGCTCTCTTTTACCTTTTTTAAAATTGTTTTCTTATTTTATATGTATGTATATATATATATATATATATATATATGCATACATTAAATTGTTGAATTTAAATGTCTGAGTTCTGGTCAAATCCACACATTATCGAACCGTGAGCTTTATGCCTTGCTGCTTGATGAATCTTTGATTGTGTAGACAGGCAAGGCCAAGTATTTACGCTTTGTGCTCGATAAGAGTTTAGTCTTACCGAGTTTGTGCTAATAAAGATGTTGCCATATCTTTGCGATTTATCTGCGAGAATGATTATATAGTCATAAATGATTTCTAAAAAGTATGTTTATTGTTTTATTCGGTTACATGCTTGTAATTGACAAGTGGGTGAACGCAGCGAATCCGGGATTTGATGGGCGCAAGAGCAGTGGGCAAATCCTCCTAGTATATATATATATATATATATATGTATATATATATATATATTTATGTATACATATATATATATATATATATATATACATATATATAGAGAGAGAGAGAGAAAGAGAGAGAGATATCTTAAAATGATTATATAATCATTCCTGCAGATATGTAGTGCATCGTTGAATGATAATGAATGTCTTCTTCTTACAAATATATTGCAACGTTATTTTATAAAGTCGCATATCACAATCACAATTTTTTGTGAACATTTCGTTATATTTCGGGTGTCACCGTTAATAATAATTTTACACAATATTTCGACACATTTTTTTAGAGATATTTTACGGCACTTTTTTTCAAATAGATAAAAAATATATAATAATGAACTTAAAGTAAGTTCAAAAAAGTACATTCAATATAAAGTTTATTTTATAGATGTAATTTATTGTAAATAATATATGAAAAAGGATGATTTATTTTTCTTACAGAAGAATACACTACAAATAATTTGCTTGAAAAAGTAATCATGAAGGAATTATTCGTGTAATCTAAGTTTTTTTTTGTATGAAGTTTCCTTAAATGTATTAAAAATATATATTTGTGTAAAACGTGTCATAAGAATTTAGTTGAACATTACTTGTTACCCGTATAGATCATTACTTACCGTACGTAAGCGACACGAGTGGCTATTCTACCCGTAGGGAACACTTTATCGTAGTCACCCCTATTTCCATGTCTCCAGGTAATCTTTCCGGTGGATATTTACTTAGAGCACGCTTGATAATTCGAATCGCAGTTTCCTTTCCCGGATGCGAATTGTCTCACCACCGACTCACACTTTTAAAACGTACTGTAATTTCGATTAATTTATTTTTGGAGATCACGGATTCTACTATTAAAAATTTATAAATGTAGATATAATTCTTGATATAGTGAATGTATATTTTTTCAAACATGGATTACATCTTTTCATACATTTTTTATTTTTTATAATTTATCGATTATATTCTTGCTTTTCTACTTTCAATATTTCAAGAGGTAAGGTTTCAGATAATTAATTTTTATAACTGTTCATACGTTTCTTGCGATTTGCAGTTAATAACACTTTTCTTAAGAAAGTATTATAATTTCATAGGGCAATAAAACATATGTACCTGTCACATAAGAATAAGCAAGATTAATGCCTCATTTTTTTTATATTTCAAAGTTGGTAGTTGCGATTTTTGATCTCAGTATAAATTGACTTTTTTGCAGTTTATTATTTTTTAATATTTATTAGTTCTGTTCTATGCATTTTCAATTATATCTACACTATAAAAAGATGATTAAAAGTTTCCTAGAATTTCACATGCAGAAGGACTACATTTAACTTGGTGGAAAAATAATTGCGGTTCATTACCTTTAAACTAATATACATTTTTTTTTTTTAATTTTCTTAGCTGTTTTAAGTGGTTCAGAACTGTAGGATGACTAACGCTTAACTTTTGTGCAATCTTTCCAATTTCTGTGCGTGGTTCTGATTCAACTAACGCCTTCAATTGGTCGTTGCGAATTGAAGAGGGATACTCGCGACCTTCTTCATCTTCAAGGCTCTCATCCCAAGTACGAAATTTTTAAAACCACCATTGTACCATACGTTCTTTAACAGTAAAGTTAAAGCATCGTTTAGTTTACGAGCAGTTTCTGCTACTTAACCACCCGTTTTGAACTTATACAAAAAATTTGCTCATATTTGTTTCTTTTCCATCTTTAATTCAATAGCTCGATTTGAAGCAGTTAGTAATAAAACCAAAGTCGATATTATCAAGATATATACCGAATAATGAATTTTGAAATGACATTCATGAACACAATGAAATTACACTTTTGTTGAAAAAAAAATAAGGTTAAAATTTAGGAAACAAAAACCGCAATTATTTTCTTATCAACCTAATATTAGAAAGCATTGAAGTATTCATATATAAATGAATTTAGTGATAAAAAACGAGCAACAAGAATTCTACATGCCGTGAGCTGCTTCAAAGTTGAAAGATAAAGAGAATGTTGACATTTTTGACAGGACACTTTTACTTCTTTAACCCAAATTCGACGAAAACTATCTAAAAAAGATTGGGTATGCAGGAGAACTATTCAGTAACGATTGAAAGAAAATGCTACTAAATTTCAAACAACAAAAATTCATTATTTACATTTAACCCTTTGTGCATGAATCACGAGTCTGACTCGTGAACTGCAGAAAACACTTTATCAGTCAATCACGAAGTATGAGATAATAAAGAGGCAGCAGGAATAAACTCGGTAGCCCTGCGTAGACTAGGAAAGAATGCTTCAATTTTAGATGTATTCTATGAAGTTCTGATCCAAGATCTTTGGGAAGTAGTAACGAACGTAACCAATAGATACTCCTTTCAATTTAAATAACCATTTTGTATGCATTATTTTTTTTTAAAAAAATACAAACACAAGGGGTTAAACATATTGAAAAACGTTTGAATTAGTTGAAAAAAAATATCCAATGTAATTTAAATAATATACAGTACCTTGCTAAATTATATAGACCCAGTAAAAAAATCAACGATTCTTTCGTTTTGAATGTGATAACTTAATATAAATACAATTGTTGCCGAAATTTTTTTTGTAATAATGCAGAAGTATAATGTTATCAAAATTGGTTCTCCTGCACTGTATTCTAATGGTCATCCACAAAATTTTATTATCACATTCATGCTTTTTAATAAAAATTTCATTACAGTTCAGTATCTAATTATTCTTTTTGTAATTTAAATGTGTTTTAAAGCAATAAGAATGTAGCTTATTAGTTGATATATAGGTTAAAAATCAATCCAAAATTTAATTATACACAATTTTAAATTTAATAAAGTAATAAAAAGTAAATGTAACATAAAATTATAATTCACGGTTTCAATTCTAAACAAACTGAAGACAAAACCAAATACTGTACTGCTCCATTGATTTTTTTTTGTTTAATGAATTATTATTAACATGTCAAGTACGACAAGTCCATTTATATTTACACACGAGTATCCTGAAAAATAACGTTCCACAAAGCGGAAAAAACATTAAATTACATAGCATCAACATAAAAGTACGTAGATTAGCGTAAACCATCAACGTTCGATTGCGAGAACATGTAAAAATGCGTGTCCCGGATGCAGTGCGTTAATTAAACGCATTGCATCCGGATCCACATTTATAAAACCTAACATTAAATCTTGTTGCGTTGGGTTTAACATTTAATGTGATTGCCGAACGTAGCGTTCATTTCATTTAGCGTGCCAGTTTTTATCCGAATTTGTATCTACATACAAGAAAAACAAACCATCTATTCACTTGGTTTCATGACAAAACAGGTTAGTTCCTTATTACAACAAAACGATTAGAATTATAGATAATCAGCCGGCTTATCGCATCACGCATCTCGCAAATTACTGTCTTGTAGCGTTTAAAATAAATTTACGGTTATATATATATATATACTGCGTTAAAATTATTACCTATTTTGAAATTTCATAAAGTATTTATATGTTTAAGCAACAAATACTTACTGCTGAATATAAAATTAATCAGAATGGTGTATCAAGATTAATTTATATGAATTACATTAAACTATAAACTTTTAATAAATACTGTAAAATATTTAAAAATACACATTATTATTGGATTACCTTTTGACGGAAAACGTCTTACACCGCGGGTTTGATATGGGTGGAAACTATGCGAAAGTTGATGTTACGACTTTGTGTATATCAAACAAATCTTAATAACTTTAAAACTAGAACGCATATCCAAATAAGCAATACATGGTTTAATAGAGCAAAGATGTGAGAATGTTACGCAATGTTAACCTTAAGCGCGTGACGTCACAGATCGTCACAACATTTGCGTCAAATTGTAGTGTAATATTGTCGGTTCGCAGCGCGGAAAAATTAATGTAGCTCAAGAGTGCGTGCGCGTAGGATGTTGTGTGAGGTATCGTTTGACAGAGCTGGACAAGTGTTATAAAATAAAATACTAATAGTGACAATAGGGAATTCAATTGAAAAGATATACACTGATAATGTGCTGAACCTGAACTAATTTTCTATAAAATTTTTTAAAAAAATGTCCAAATATCTTCAAAACAAGAAGGTAAATAAGTATCGTAACCGGTTACAAAGTGAAAGAAGACTAAATGAGGAATCCAAAAAGGCTCCTATGACAGCAGCAGAACGAATGCGGAGGATCAGGCAACGTCGAAGAGTTGATGCGAACAACAGTCACGCGAATGCTGCAACGCCTGATGTAAGTTCACAGGAAATAGATATCGACACTGAGATAGAACCGATGAAATGTGACGAAACAGAAGCAGATGTAACGTTTGAGAATCGAGATGTAGCGTTTAAAACCCATTGGCGTCTGGAGGTGGAGCACTTTAAAAAGACATTTTATGGCAACAATTTCGGTTCTGTTTGTGGAGTTTGTGACCGCATATGGTTCCAAAATAATTTAAAGCGGTCAAATGTAGCTATGTTGCAATTCTTACAACAAGAATTTACGGATGAAGACGTTCAACAGTTCATGTGCTCAAACTGCTTTACATTAGTAAATCAAAGAAAGGTGGTCAACGTTGAGTAAAATTAACGGTTTCGCGTATCCGCTGAACACTCCAACACACTTGTCACTCAACTATATCGAGATGTTTCTTTTTCAACTAATGCTTTACTACACAAAGCATGTCAGCACAATAGTTAGTGACTGGCCCTGCGATCCCAACATACCGCTTCTACTCACCGGAGACCTTAACATTGATGCGTCGAACGATCGTCTCAAACAGTTTCTGAACGACAAGTTTAGATTGGTCTTGGCCACGGATCCAACTGACTTTACAAGTTTAAAGAATACAACTATAGACTTAATGTTCTCTAGAGATACAGTGTAACAAATAAGTCTTACATATCGTACTACTCGTACCATTGTCCTGTCTTTAACAAAATTTTACAAATTAGTCAGCATTGTGAGAAATAAATAAAAAGACACACAAGTTTGTTGTGCTCATTCCTTTCTTGCCAATCTTACAAACGCCACGCCCCGACAACACCGCTTAGGTAAGACGTTTTCCGCCCATAACCTCAGCGGTAGTGACTCCGACACCACTTACTAATTTTTTTTATATAATTGAACATTATGGTTTCACAAATGAATTCTTTTTCACTCCATAAACTGTATCAAATTTTTCGATCTAAAATATTCAATAAATTATAATCAATTATTACCGATTGTCTCTTATGCGCATTTCAATGGCAACGTCATTAACATCAGAGTGCCAAGTTACCGAAAATTCTAACCTTTTAAAATTTAGTCTTATATATATATATATATACATAATACATATATACATTTATATATACATATATACATATATATATATATATATATATATATATATATATATATCGGGTTCTTGGACAATTATCCCAAGGAAAAGTATCTCCTGTTTAAAAAAAACCGCGTAAAAAACTCCTCGGACTTGAACCCCTCGTACACAAATAAAAACTCTTTAAATAAAATTTCCTTGACTCAACAAACAATTGATACAAAAATTTATTTGACAAAATAAGTGTTTTGAAATTATTTGACAAAATAAAAATGTTAGCAAAAATTTATTTGTCACAACAAAGTATGGATACAAATTTAAAATTATATTAACACCTAATGTGCACATTGTAGAGATAGATAATGAAATCTCTCTAAGAAAATGTAGTTTAATATTATTATTTAAAGTTATACTTAAGTCGAATATATACATTTTAGGATGAACACAGAGGAAAAATAATTCATTTAAAATATTGAAATCTTTTACAGGAAATGTAGTTTAATATTATTAATTACTCATTAACCCTGCGGAAGTCGCGGTCGAAAAAATTGAAGCTTTGCGTTTAATTAACTATATTTTAATATAAATGTAAGCCAGTAGATGTGCTAGTGTTGGGTGTCACTGATTTTGTATGAGAGTTTCTGGTATTATAACCGATTTTATTTGACGTTACTTACAAGAGTATTAATTTTCCAAATTAAAAGTATGGATGATTGATAATAATTTTTTTTTCTCATTTTTTTTAATAAAATCTTATACTGTCATTTATTGTATACAACTTTTTTATGTTTTCAATTTAAGAAATTTTCATTTCTCACATTAAAATATTGATTTACATGATTTCGCTCAAAGCAGGTAGAGGAGAAAATACCTAACTCTAAGTCTATGATTTTTATTTCGTAAAAAATCCATACCAAGAGATGTAATATTAACTTTCAATGGTACAATACAGAAGATAAGTGATCCCGACTCCAGGCGCAATAAAAGGTCGTGTCCTTTTACCGATCTTTCAGATATGTCTGTCAACGTCGGGTAATCTTTGAACTGAACTTTTTGTATATTGAAATTATTTGAATTCTTATCATACAAAATTTTACTTAGTCGTTTAATAGTTTTATTCATTGTAATACTTAATTTTAATATTCGGATCTTAATAATATTAAAAAGATAAATAAATATTCATTAATATTATTTTAAATTATAATATAATAATTCAAACTTCGTATATTTTCATAAATGTCTTCTTCATTTATGGGGCAAAGTATTGTAATCTTATCAGCAGCATCAGCCTCTGTCAATCTACTGCTGGATAAAGGCCTCTTCAATGATTTTTCATTTTGTATGATTGTATACTTCTCTTTTCCACTGATTTGCAATAAAATTTTTAATTTTCTTATTCCATCTATTCATTAATCTCTTCCTTGATCCTTTCATATTCCTTGATTTTCAGTTAATAATTTCTATTGGCCATCGGTTGTCTTCTATTCTTACGGCATGCCCCGCCCATTTCCATTTCAGACTTTTTACTCTTCTTAATACATCTGTGACTTCTGTCTGTTTTCTTGACGTACTAATGTCCAAGCTCATTAATTACCAACTACCTGAATACTAAGTTCGTCTCGTTGATAACTACCTTAATGGACGATCATTCAATGTCAGCGTCAACGGTACTCTATCGACCGTCAAAAATATCACTGCGAAGATCCCTTATGAATCTATTGTAGGACCAGTTCTAATTAATGATTATGTTAAGGACATCCGCAAGTCACTAAAAACCTATCTCACACTCTTCGACGATAATATTGCCATCTTTGCGAACAGCAAATGCCCTCAAGTGGTTGCCTGAAAATTGCAAGTGACCCTCAGTGCCGTAACCAAGTATTTTAGGATGTGGCGGCTCAACATCAACGCCGTCAAAACTGAAAGTATTATCTTATCTTGGAGGAAGAAGACCCAGCTAAGTTGACTTGGAGGGCACGGAGATTGAGTGGAAGAGTTCCGTCAAATATCGAGGCGTACACCTGGACAGTAGGCTTACCTACTCAGAGCATACAGTCAAATTACCCTGGAAGACAATATATGCACTAAGTAGCATTAACTGCCTCATAGCAGGTCATGATGGTTTAAACGCCGAAAACAGGCAATAGACATTTACGACAAACATCTGCTTCAAATAACATGCCAAAAACAAAACATCAAGAAAATTACAGGTTTTCGTGGCTTCATAGCCCCAAGGATCTGTACCAGCATCCAGAGTATATAACACATCATGATAGATTCCCTCAAATGTCTAAAAAAATGTCTGTTTTCGTATCCATTCTATTCTTTTCTGATCTCCTCTTGTTATTCCTAACATACATATTTTCATATTTCTCTGTGTCGTTTGGAATCTCTGAATGTTTTTGGTGTTAAGCACCCAAGTTTCGCTGTCGTTTGTGTGTTGCATAAATGTGCGCCACTGATGCTGTCACATTACTCTTTCCCATAATGTTTATAACATTTATAAACATATTTATTCTTTGTACATACATTCTTTACAACAATGGGAAACGTTCTTCATAATGGCTAGACCGAGAGGAAGTACCAATACAATTTTCTAAACCGAAGCTTCATGAAAAAAATATTTTGGTTACTGTTTGGTGGTCGGAAAGTGGCATCATTCATTACAACTTCTTAAATCCTGGTGAAACAATAACAGCAGAAAAATATTGTCAGAAAATTGAAAAATGTAGGAAAAGTTACATCCTTTACGGCCAGCATTAGTCAATCGAAGAAGACCAATTCTTCTTCATGTCAAGGCCTGACCACACATCTCACAAATGACTAAAAAAATTAAATGAATTGAGTCATGAAACCTTACCTCACCTACCTTATTCTCCGGACCTGACTCCGACAGATTATCATTTTTTTAAACATTCGAGTAATTTCCTACAAGAGAAGATTTTTAAAAATCAAACATCATTCCAAAGCGATTTCGATGAATTCGTTAATTCCAGGACTCCAGAATTTCTATCTTGTTGGAATAAACAAACTTGTTTCCCTTTGGGAGAAATGTCTGCAGGCCAATTAACTGATATATGCGTCTTTATATTCGATATGTAAAAACCGCAATTTTTTTTGCACCAACCAAATATATATATATATATATATATATATATATATATATATATGTGTGTGTGTGTGTGTGTATATGTAACACCAACAAACGTGCATGTATGTGTATTATTAGATACGTTTTTTTGTATGAATATAATTTAAATTCCATAAAATTGAATATGTTTTCCCTTGATGCCGAAGTATAGAAAATAATCGAATTCCTTTTATAAATATAAAAGCGAACTTGCAATAATAACAATCCCAATTCAAAACTCCATTAAAATGCAATTTAAGGTTTAAAATACGATAATACATGCACTATATCAATAAAAGCACTCCGTGGTACAGACACACACATTCACTTGCAAACATTTCCTTTCGAATCCTGTTTAAAATATCATCACGGCGAATATCAAAAGGGAAACATGGCAAGGAAGTGTATGAGTCATGTTAATGATCGCGTTTGCGCTTTGGGAATAAAAAATTAGCGTGTGACTTTTTGATAAGTCGTCGCATATAAATATCCCTGCAGCTCCATACATTTTTCATAATGCTGAATTACACTGATGTCATCTCACATATAACATAAAAAGAGTCTCGAGCGAAATTGCTTTTTTCTGTATCTTGTATCATTAGTAATGATTCTCCAGAGGCACGGCTTCGAGACGACGAATCCAACGAAAGTGGAACAGAGGCAACTGAAGCGAGGTCATTCGAACGCAAAGAAACTGGCAGGCAAGCGCACGCACGCACGCACGCACGCAATGAAATAACTGTACATACAGCTATCCTCGATTGATATTGTGCACATCAATTTAGTATTATATCTTCCAGGCCGTATTGTTCCCGCGTTTTGTTGTAGCATTTCTTCTTTTTTTTTGTTTTTTTAAAGCATCATAAGCAATTTTTCAACTGGATATAAAACGAAAATATTGAACCGCCGAGACAGAGTAACATAACTAAACGTTTTAATAATGAAAACGAGATAAAATATACACTCCTGTACAAGAAATGAAAAATATTTCTTCTCGCAATGAAATGGATTTTTATGTTTTTGTTTTTGTGAAATGCTTATTTTATTAAGATTGTACATGTCTCGACAGAAAACATATTTACATTTAAATTAATGTTTTTTTTTCTTCTTTTTATCATAAGTTGTCAAGATGTTTTTCATTGTGAAACATATTTTAGTTCCAAAATCACTAATATGACAGACATTCTGTTAGGTGTAAAAATTAATTCGGTGTCTTTAAACTGAATTAATCATAACACTGTTTTAAATTAAAACATCTTCTCGTCATTTTTGAAGTTTGAAGTGCAAACCTTAATGTTTAAAAACACGTCATATTTGGGCCAAGCAGATGGTATAACCACACAAAACACAGTAGTGAATACGATGGACGTCCGAAAAGTAGTATATTAAGCATTGTATACTTTTCGCATTTGAAAAAAATACTACCTAAACTACGAAAATGATTTGTGCAGCTTTAGTGGAAGGTGTTGTGACACATAAAACATGCAAAAAGTGCATTACGAATTCATCTACTCAAAGCAGTTATCTTTGTTTCGACAAGGGATTCGTTAGATACCCGACAAATGGAGCAAAGTTATATAAAATAATGGGATATTTTGAGAACTGAAATGTAATACATTTTTCCAGAAACATTCGTGATCTATGAAAAAGGCACCGAATCAGTTTGTACAACTAATAT
The DNA here is from genome assembly GCA_034766995.1 of Acanthacorydalis orientalis. Classification (NCBI taxonomy): domain Eukaryota; kingdom Metazoa; phylum Arthropoda; class Insecta; order Megaloptera; family Corydalidae; genus Acanthacorydalis; species Acanthacorydalis orientalis. The sequence continues at coordinate 52,553,979 of CM068313.1, forward strand.
ATATATATATATATATATATATATATATATATATATATATATATATATATATATATATATGTGTGTGTGTGTGTGTGTGTATACATACATACATACACACACAGAGAGAGAGAGAGACTTACACACATACATACATTAGGTTGATAGAAAAATAATTGCGGTTTATGACCTTCAGATTCATATACCTTTTTTAATTTAAGTAGTTTCAAGTGGTCCAGAACTGTTGTATGACTAACGCCTAACTTTTGTGTAAGCTCTCAAATTACTGTGCGTGGTTCTGATTTATCTAACGCATTCAGTTAGTCGTTATGAACTGAAGAAGGACGTGCGTGACCTTCAACTTCAAGGCTCTCGTCCTCAGCATGACATTTTTGGAATCACAATTGTACCGTACGTGTCTCAGCAGTACCCACACCAGAAGCATCGTTTAGTTTACGAGCAGTTTATGTTGCTTTACCACCCATTTTGAACCCATACAAAAAATTGCTCTTTTTTGCTTCTTTTCCATCTTTAATTCAATAGCCCAATTTGAAGCAAAATTCATAATAAAACCAAAGTCGATGTTAAGAAAGTAGAGATTGAAAAGTGTACTTTAAAATGATATTTACATGAACTCGATGAAATTACACTTTCATTAAAGATAGAATTCGGTTAAGGTTAGAAAAAAATTATGGTTAGAATTTAGAAAACAAAAACCGTTATTTTTTTCCTACCGACCTAATATAATAGTTTTGCAAATTTTGTGTTGTAATATAATGCATTGTACAATATAAATGTGTTAAAATGTGTTTAAAAAACGTCTTAAAAACATGTTATTAATGTTTATATTATATTTTATTTTTATAAATTAATTTAATTTCAATACTTTCTTTTTTTATAATAACATTTTAAATGTAGAATATACAAAAATAAAGCGATAAATGTAAAAGAAATCTACGGCACGGACTCGTTTATATTTTAATTCACTAAATTATAAGTATCTAGCAAAACCAAATCAAAGTCAGATATTACAGAGTTTAATATATAAAAAAGTTCACGGACGACGAAGCACCCATATAATTATAAAATTACATTTAGTATAAAAATGGAAATAAATTTTCAGTGGGAGATAAGTGAACTATATAATATATACATGGTCTTGTGGAAAATTTTAAATTCCAACCATTAATTTCAGTGTCAACACAATCTACAGAACGATATGAACTAACAGTGCACTACCTATTCTACTGAAAGAACTAATCAACTAAGTATTCGCGATAAATTAAACGATTATTATAATTTATTACAAATATGACAGGTGTGTGCATATAATGTTACACGATTACAAGAATTATTTATGGATTGTATCCTATTAGAAAATTAACTATGACTATAAATATTTCTTACAATGTGAATTCTACGTGGTAACTATATCGATTAAAGAATATATAATGCAGCGATATGAAATGATATCTTATTTGGTCTTTCTAACGATAATACCATAATATGATATAAGAAAAAAACTATATAAATGTTATTAAGCTATGAAAATAACTGATTTATACTGGAAACAAGTTCAAAATTAATTTAAGAATTAGAAATAATTTAAACAGGTATAGAGTACCAAAATATTTCATTTGAAAAATTTTATATATTTACATTATTAATATACATTACGGTACTTGTTATTTTAACGTTATATATCTAAATAGATTAAAAAAACTCTTCAGTCTCTAATATCCTTCACTAGGCAAATTTCTCATATCGATCTAAATATACCACACATCTTGAAACTAATGATGAGAAACAGTACTCAGATTATGTAGAAGTACGAAGACTAGCAGAGCAACAGTTTTTTTTTTAAAAAAAAAGCGAATTTAACTATATGATAGCCATTTTAGGTCTGTGAGACTCCCTAGTTATTCTTTTCTAAACAACTTTAAATCAAATAATTAATTTATGCCATATCAAGCCCAGCCTGAAACTCACAGTTTTCTTCGATTGTTCTGCTAGACACCATATTGTTTTGAAATTATTTTGGATCTGAGATCCTACGTATCCTGGTATTTTACTACAAATCATGTGAAAACTGACGGTCTTTATGATAAATTACAATTGTTTGTTTAGCTTGTTCTGGAAAATATTAATCACAGCGATTTTCATACAGCTATAATGATGCTTTTCTAATCATTTTTGCTTCTACGGCCTGCATTCTCTATTTTATATCGATTTTACTTGCTTCTATATTTTAACGCTCTACTGCAGTGTTCTTCAAACTGTATTGCCCGGAACCTTAAGGTTCCACGCAACCTCTTTGAGGGTTCCGCGAGTCAGTCAAAATTCAAAAGAAGTTTCGAAGAAAACACTCGAAAAGCTGAAAATTCCAAATAGTTAACGCATAATAATTTCTTTTATTTCTATAAATAGCTATTCTTATGCAGTAGAACTTTATTTGTACCTATTATGTAGTAAAACTGTTTTTATGAATTCACATTACGACCCCGCTCAATCAGATATAAATAATAAAATTTGGTTATGTAAGATAGACGATTTTCAAAACTTGTGGGGTACGCATCTTAAGTTTTTTAGTGATGGTAGGGATTTCGCAAAAAAAAAACAATCTTAAGGGTTCCGTGAGTCGACAAAGTTTAAAGATCACCGATCTACTTCATATAAAATCACATTGATAATAATTAAACAGCTCTTCCTATATAGCCATTTAAGAAACATTTTTTAAAATGTACATCCATTAATTCATATAAAACCATATGTGTATAAAAAAAACCCAATAAATAAAGTTAGCAGGTCGAAAAACACTTTTAATTTTTTGATTTCTGTACATATCTTTCTATTACCATAATTTTTTTTAAGAATGTCGGATATTAACATATCTATATATTTTTTTTCTTCACTCTGCATCCTTGAATCTATACAAATTTTCCGAACAACTTTCTATGAAAACATATACACACACATACATATATACATATATACATATATATATATATTATATATAATATATATATATATATAATATATATATATATATATATATAATATATATATATATATATATATATATATATATATAAGCTATAGTATGTATTTTGTACACGTAAGTACGCAGTTAGTTCGGCTTAATGTGTTTTTGACATGCAAAATTAATTTCATAAATAGTTCCATAATGTATAATGATAAACTGTATACACGTTTGTATTTATTTATGATTAAAAAATTATTGCCAATGATTGACAGTCAGCATATTATCCCATTAGGCACAACGTTATTTAAAGTCATGATTCTGAAATGTTTTGAAAAATTCTTTTTAAAAAAAAATGTTTAAAAGCATAATTAGTGTAGCAGGAAAACCGGAAATATCTATGAAAATATTCAGATATGCTGAAATTAATCATGCCTTTACATTTGATTTCAAATCAGTGTTAATTTTTTCCGTATGTATTTTTTTAACATTTTATAAATATTTATTTGCATATTTTTCGTACAGTACATTTTTCATAACTGACTTATCAGTATTTATATTGAAATATATCAACATTATTTAATATATGTTTTTGTATTTATATAATTACTTTGAAATATATATACATATATATATATATATATATATATATATATTTATCACTAACAACGTAGGTTTTTGTATTCAATTTTATACTTTTCTCAATTTGAATTCGTATTAAAATAGGTTAAATATCTTAATAGAAATCAATATTTGATAATATTACAATATATTATAATTATCAAATATTTACTTATACCAGTGGTGTCAAACAGACGAGCTGTAGAATTCAACCCGCGGCCCAAAACTTGAAGTTGATTTTATTAAAATAATAATGAAAAGTAATATCCAAATTGAATTGATTGAAATTCAGCGCAACATGGTGCTTAAAGAAAAGTATAATTAAGTCGGTAGTCCAGATTTTTGTTTGTACTTGCCAGAACATTTTATTGGCATGCGTATTTTTTCAGCAAGAATCTTTGCAATGTTTGGTAGTGCATACCTATGTGGAAAATTATTTTCTCTTTTAAAGACTAATGACATTTCACACAGGGCAAGATTGTCAAATATTGTCAAATATGTCAAGATTGTCATTTAACATCTATAGTAAAAATATCATTTTCACAAAAAAATTACTCCCGACATTGATAGAATAGTTTCTGCCAAAAGTTGCCAAGTTTCTAGTAAAAAATGTTATTTTTTTTAATTTCTCTAATTTAAAATTTTATTCTGACATTTGATAATAATACCTAAAATTAATGATTTTTTTTATTTTTTGTAAATTCATTAAAGAGAAAATAAATGTAAATGAGTTATTTTCGAATATAAATAAAATACCCTTTTTCGCTCGCTAAATTTTTTTTGAGTGTCGCTTTTTGTCTACGAGCCGCAGACATTCTTAAACTGAATTTGATAACTCGTGTTCATATATGAATTTGACATCACCGACTTATACTGATTATATAGATTAGTAATAATGATTATCTCAATTCATCAGAAGGATTGAAATTTTTCTTCAGAATTTCAACAGCCACTATTGACACTCGCATTTAAAGTATTAGGTCGGTAGAAAAATAATTGCGGTTTACGACCTTCAAATTCATATACATTACCGCAAGTATTTTTCTGCCGACCTAATGCATTAACAATACACATCACATTTCACTTATGTTATATTTTATTGCTAACTTTATTACCCGAGTGTCATAAAATATGCAGTATATCAAATAAACTTCATGATATTCAATTTTTCCAATGTCATTATAATTTAGATTAATTGTTTAAATCCAGAATACAA
>CM068313.1:52563774-52596274 GCA_034766995.1 Acanthacorydalis orientalis
AATTCGAGAATATTATAAAGTAAAAGCCAAAAAGTTTTACAATTTCTATAAGCATTCTTCTATTTTTACGGAAGTTTGGGTGCTAACCTTGCCTTCCAACCTTCCTCCTTTATCCAGGTTTAAGACTGGCAATTATTAATGCTCACCGTCGAATAAAACTCGCTAGGCGCTCGGTTCGTGCAAAAGTAGGCGAGGTGAGAGGTTGTAAAAATTGCGTCAAAATGAAAGACCCATGGGTATAGAGAATTTCATGATGCACATTTACTTTACTTTACATTTACTATTTTTTAATCCGACTTGTATTTTTTGAGAAAAAAAATAAAAACGGTATTTTTTCTAGCGAAATCAATGTTTTTCAAAACATAAATCGCTGTAACTCAGCCAATTTTCAAGCAAATCGTATGCATTTTAAAAAAAAATATTCAGAATACACTAACGATGCTTACGAATCTCGTTAAATGATGAAACATTTATAAACATTAATAATATTTGATTGCAAATTGATTCCGAGCGAATTTCGGGTTTTTCCTACTTCAACGATGAAAAATGTGTTGTTAATTTTTAATCTAAGAAAATTTTCAGTGACACACTTTTTCATTAATGGGTGTAGATTATATGTAAGATTTATATTAAGATTTCTACAAACTAAAAATTCACACACACTAAGACTGCAAAACTAGAATATATAAAGTGATGATCCGCCTAGTAGTCCTGAAATACGTAATAGAAACAAGAGCGGAGACCGCAAGAACAAAACAAAAGGTCAGGATTGCGGAAATAAAGATCTTAAGATCCATCTCAGGTTTAACATTTCTGGACCACCAAGAAGTGAATTTATAAGAGGGAAATGTGCCATACAAGATGTGGTTGAAGATGGACGTCCACGAAGGTCCACGTGGATAGGATCAGAGAAGAACGACTTGCCCGCATTTGTAAAAATAGATGAGCTTCGGGAAAGATTACCTGAACGACCGCCCAAGAGATGGGCACAAAGCTGAAAATCCTAATCCACCGAGCTCGAGTGAGAGGCAAAGCAACAGAAGAATAAACACCTAGCTTAATAATAAAAAGAAGAAGAATAAGAAGCCAAAACGTACTTAAAAGATGTATATAAATATTTTATTGCCAGTAGAAAGACAAGGCCCTAGAATAAATTGCATTTAACTATTTTTCCTATACCATTTTTTTTTATCAAAAAAATAAAACGTGGATTTAGGAATAGGCAATAATTGGGTTATAAAAGAAACCGCTATGACAGGATCTGATTTAAACAGACATAATATTATTATTATTGCGGAGTTCGTTTAGATATGTGGTTAATATTTTCTTTAAGCGATAAAAAAAATTAACCTAATGGATAGGTTAGTATTGATTAAAATACTTGTTTTTATTATTAATTACTACAGCATACGTATACCTCTTTATCCAAATAAAATGCAAAGAAAAATCACTTGAAAGTAAATATGTCCTTGGAATAAATTTACAAAATTGCTGTCATTAATAGAATCCATATTATAAGATTTTCGATCTGTTTATGGCATTATTCTTATTAAATTGTTGAAATAATCGTTCTACACATAACAAATCTGACTCAAACTATAGTTTATTTTTTTATTAAATGTAATAAATTACTTTTCTCCATCGTCTCTTTAAGTATATTGTTCAACAATCATCTTTATGTAGCGATTTTAAATGTAACTCAAAAAATATTTTCTGATTTTAACCCTTTAGCTCCAAAAAAGTATATATATATATATATACATACATACATATCATCAACCTCTATCAATCCACTGCTGGATGAAGACCTCTTCCATGATTTTGCATTTTGTTTGATTGAATGCCTCTTTTTGCCATTGATTTTCAATAAAATTTCTGATATATATATATATATATATATATATATATATATATATATACACATACACATATGTACGTCCTGAAAAATTAGATATTAATTTGTGCAATAATGCACAATTGAAGAATTAGCTATTAATATATACTTTTTCTTGAATGTTGATAATAAAGCAATGAACACAGAATACGGTATCTTTCAACTAATTTTATATCTGTGTGCTTGGATTTGGATTTATATTTCTTGTCCTTTAGATCAATATTTAAAGTTGTATACTGTATTCACCTGAAGGTGTCCAAAGAGTGGCATTAAGGACAAGAAACATAACTTCAGTATTGTATCTTATATAAACCAAATGAATATTATTCTTTCGTCGACTGTGTGTGTACCAAGTAATAAAGCTCATGATTCGTATCGTTGAAATCACCTGTTCATTTTATGTAACGGGAGAGATGAAATTTATATAGTTATAGAGCAACGGTGGGCAAACTGCAGCATCTAAAACTACTCTGTGCGGCTTCCGAGACAATATTGATAATCTATAGTAGTATAGTATGTATCAATATTAGAATATATTATGTAAACGGGTGTATATTATATTATAAAATATATTATATAAACGCTATATAATCATCCATATCTATTATGTGTTCAAACGGCTGTTTAAGGCTCTACGGTTATGGACAATCCTTAAAAAAAATATGAAACTAAACAGTTTTGTTAAATAAGACTTGCTGAATGCAATAAAAATAAATACGGGACGGTGGGTTGAGGCTCTTGAAAATTCAAAAATGTATGAAAAGTATTAAATGTGGCTCTTATTATCGAAAAAGTTACCCAACCCAATTAAAGAGCACTTATTTTGGTTCCCTCGAAAGACCATTTCTTAAAGTTTAGCCGTTAAAGCTCCAAAATGATGGCATCTTTTTTTTGATTTATATAAAAAATGAAAAATCTGATTCGTCAACGTCCTCATCGATACTCGTTATTCAGCATAAGCAGCCTGAACCACTTTATCAACATAACTCAACAATAAGGTTATTCTTTGTAAGCGCCTGATGAGTATGCCCGAATTATCACTATTCTCAGTCCACACTGTACAATCGACGTTCTTATTATTTGACAAATTCGTCAATCGTAAAGAAAAAAGTCGCTTTTCAGACTAGTGTTTAGCACCAAGAATTATGATCCCATGATTAATGCACATGCCGGTCTTGCATCCTCTGCATTTTAGTTGAGTTGAATTATAAGTCCATATTGGGTCTGCATACTTCATGTTCGACCGAAGAATAAAGAATAAAAAACAATCAAACATAATTAAATTTGCTAGTCTTCTCGATAATACCCTTAATTCACCATTACTGCTACCACTGTGAACATTTCAATATATTTGTATCGGTTTGTGTTTACCGCTTTGCTTTTTTCTTTACTCTATCCTCTGTTTCCCTCTTCACTATATAGCCGGTCTAAAAGGAGTAATTGTACGTGATTAAATTATATCTGACATCTCTTATTTTATCCCACGCGACTTAAAACTTCAAATATTCATTCATTCTTATATCTTATCGGCACGTTTGTTATCTTCTCAGATCGATACACTATCAGAACCAAAGAATCAAATTGTGAATGAAAGAATCAAACAATGGATGAAACAATGAAACATCGTAAAATATCAGTCATATTACACTGAAAACAGTATATAATTCTTAGTTGAGTTCTTGTTGCTTAGTTGAGTACTGGAATGTAAATTGTAAACAATCTGTACTTTTCAAATTCTGATACATTTGTTTTTTTTTGTAAATTATCATGTGTTTCATGTAAGTACTTGATTTGTTATTCTTTTTTTGTATTGTTTTTATGTTCTGTATTTTAATTTTTATATTTCTTTTATTTTTTATACAACAAGGAACATCTCCGAAGTACCCAGATATGGTTTTTTTAGAAAACGATTACTTGCTATATCTGACTATGATGATTTGACTTCTCCGGCACAGTTTTGCCTTTGGCCCGAAGAAGAGAAAATTGAAAGAAACGATAATACTTTAGTGCGTCCGAGAGAGGGAAATTTTCCATTTACAAATCATAATTCTACAGAAACAAAGAACGACCAAACAGGAAAATGTGATTGCACAGAAATACAGAAAACAAATAAACTATACCACTGTGAAATGTGTGATGTTTTTTATTAGGCATTTTCATTATGTCATATTTGTTAAAGTTGATTAAAACATATAAATAATTTAAAGTTATAAGCAAATGTTACTGATTTTAATTAAATTAATTATACAAAGAATGTTTAAATTTCATACGCCGCAACTTCGCATATAATAAGTGCTTTTATTTGGAGCGCATTACAGTGAAAGGATTAACCATTTGCACTCCAACGGTGAGTCTCACCCACCATCTTATTCTTTACATTAACTCCAATCGGTGAGTCTCACTCACCATTCCATTCTTTACATCAACTCTAACGGTACTTCAAATAAAAAAATGTATGTGTGAGGCCACGCGCGGTTGAAGTGAAACTTCCGAGCTCTAAATATGGAATAATTTTTTTAAATATTTCTTTCCTGGTAAACTATTTTACTAGGAAACAACACTCTATATATTTAATATAAATATAAACCACAACATCTCACCCTCGACACTCTGGTTTCGTCACAAAATTTTATTTCACAGCGCTTTGACTCGTACCATTGGCACGGTCTCCACTCCTATTCACTTAACTTCCGTCACCCAATTTTGTTTTACAACGATTCGCCTTACGCGTACCGTGCCCAAAGAAGTTTAATTTCAAAAAGTTTGCTTCAAATTGAATATATATATGATTTTTTTTATTTTTTCTTTAAAGATATTGCAGAGTTGCTATTTCCCCATAGAGAAAAAGCTTGGAGTGTAGAGAGTTAAAATGATATTATTGAATGGTACATCATTCTTAACAATTTTCTTTGTTCTCGGTGCTGTTTATTATATTAATAACAAAAAAATCAGATTACTTCTCAAAATTCTGATTTTGTTAATAGTAAAGGTTATTTACAAAAAAAATATGTAATTTTCACTGAATATTTGTACAATTGAGAATCATAGTGGGAACATGGTTCATATTTTAACCTCTGGTAGTAGAAAAGAAACTGCTGCAAGTAGATTTTAGCGCACTCTAAACGTTTTCAGATTACTTGAGTGTTTTTAACTTGAGTGAAATTAAAAGAAATCGCTTAAAAATACAAGTTTGTATACAAAAAGTCCCCAATTTTTTTCTATAGAATAAAACAGTAACATTTTTATCAGTGGAGATTTTTTCTAATCCCTGGCACGTAATTTTCTGCAAAAAGACCAGAAACAGTAGTACTATAGTTCTGTAACTATAGTTCTGTGTATCAAATTTTAAATGATTGTCTTCAGCTTGATACTGTCTGTTCATAGATACTTTCTGCTCTTTTAATATTTTTATCATTAGAAGTTTACAATAATATATCTTTTACCTCTGCCTCTAACGCAATTATATGCTTGGTTAATATTGGGTGAGTACAAAAGTGTTGGGTTTCGTGATAGAAAAGTAGACTAAGTAATTTTATTAAAATGAATGTATCCTTTCTAGCAAGTAATTTTGTTTTCTATGATCTTTTGTCAACGTCCTGGCAGCATTCATGAGTTTATCTTAAATGTGGCCGATATCTCGTTGAAAAAATGTAATTTTTAAGTCTTGAAGAGAAGCGAATTTTCTATCGTCCAAAATGTTTTGTGCCAACCAAAACAAGTGATAATCTGATGGAGAAATAGGAGAATACGGTGGGTACCATAGATCATCGCTTAGTTTCCTGAGATTTCTCTGAGTTTGTATCGAAGTGTAGAGTCTAGCGTTTGCGTAGTCGAAGACGACTCCCTTCCAGTTGGCCAAAACCGGACGACTTTCTTCAATTACTGTCTTAAAATTGTCCAATTGTTGACAATACTTATCGGAATTGATCGTTTCGCCAATGGGGAGCATCTCATAAAAGATGACACTCTTGCAATCCCACCATACAGACAGCATAACTTTCTGAAAATGCAAACCGGTTATTTGTCATAGGTTGACCGTGCTAATTTTTCTGCCTCCAAGTATGTTTCCGTTCCACATTGTATTGGATCCATTTCCACTAATCAGTCCAGAAACGAATCAGTTTTTAGTCAACCAAGCAAGACTCAGCCATTGATGTTCGGTCCATTATGTTCTTTTCGGTCAGATCATGTGACGCCCAAACATCGAGTTTTAAATTGTATCCAAGTTTTTGAAGTGAAACGTCTTCAGGCATGATAGTGCGAGTTCACTTCGTAGAAATCAACGTGAAACGGAAGTCAACAGCACAGCTGTTCAGCGCACGACACTGTTGAGGGTAGAGTAATAACGGCACTATTTCATTTCACTTTCTCATCATATTGTTGCTGAATCATCAGTTGGCACGGAAGGGGGAGAGAGTGTAGCGTGTACTGTGTATATTGGTCACTCTTTGCAACCGTTTAGTCAGTGGTGTGGGGCTAGTACTTTTCACATTTTCGTTTCCTTGCCAGTTGCATTGAAAATTGTTTGGAATCAAGACTTTGGACATAGGACTTTTACATCCATATGAATGATTGAGAATTCCTTTAGTATCCTTCTAGCTACTGCATAATCTGACTGCTCTACTCCTTCATTTATAATACCGTTTGCTTTATTCGTACTTCCTTACATAAATTTCACTTCTAACGCGCATGGCGACCACACACATAATTTGTTTTAATGCCGAAATGCGATCGTTTTATCAACGTTTAACTTATAAGAAACTTCTTGTGCTGAAATTCATGAATTAGTCCTAATTGCGTACAATGTCATCAGTACCAGAAGGCCAACCAGAAAATGGCTAATCTTAGAGGTTAAAATTATCCCTTTTAAATTTTACGAACCATCTATCACAGGTTGGAATCGACACAACGCTCTCTACAAACACATTGAAAATGTTTGTCACGGTATTCAAAACGCCTGTTCCCCTCCGAAACTCGTACATCATGATTACACTTAAATGTATTTTATCAATACTAATTTTCAATTTCACTTCAAAACAACTAAATTAACCCAAATCAAACCAATTCCTGTTTAAAACGACAGCTGAGAGTGATCTTTCCAACGGTGTACATTACATCAGCATTTGTTAGTGTTGCTATAAAAAACTGCATTAGTACGACATCTATTAGAAACCCATCAAAACATTTACACTCACCCAATATTTATAAGTTTATGAAAACATCACAATAAAGACATGATATTTCACATTATAATGAAATTATTGAAGAAATACTGTATGTATATATGAACATTTCAAACAACTAAGTTTCATATCCTATAATTTTATATTAGTTAAAATTAGAAAACTTTATACAGCTGATAAGAAAAAGTATCTGCATGCTTTTAGAAAATAACTTCACACATATTTTATCCTATATAAAAATAATAATACGTAAATCATTTTCAGATTTGTTATTATTTTATAACCGTCTTCTTTTAAATTAGAACATATTTCTTTTTTTTTAAAAAAAAGTACTTAATATTCTACATGCAGTAATAAAACAAGAAAAATATATTGAATTTTATTCTTGATTATATTGATTTATTTTTTAATATACATAATATATCGATTGACGCAAGTAAAATTATTTTCCTTTCTTATAAATGTTTTGGTAAAGTTTATGTACAAAAAAACTTATTTACATTTTGAAACATACTGCACGATTTACTTTATTGATTTTCCGAAGTTCAGAATGAAACGTTTTAAAAATTGGCGTACAATGAAAATTGATTTATCCCAAGGGTCTAATACTAATTTGTCAGTGTTTGGATGTATTATACTTCAGTATTTCCATCTTGCAGCAACGTTTAAAACTAATAAAAGCGATTCGTTTGGTTATATATTAAACATTTAATTTATTTTTTCAGCAAATTAATTTTGTATAGCACGTCCAATATATTTTACATTCATTAAAGACATTTCGTTTTACTTGTTAAAATGTTACAAGAAACAATGTTCGTTCAAAGAAATTACTATTTAATTTAATCAATTACTTTCAGTATTATTAATTTTAGCTTTTTCTCAATCATTTATGATTATATAATTTGACTAATAAGTTAAACTTGACTAAACAGTAATAAGCAGAATTTTTCAAGTTTATATATGAAAAAACAAAATGAAAATTTTATCATTTTATTATCACTAATTTTATTATATTGTTAATTATATTGTTTGTTGTAATTTTAATTATCAGGCTAGTGCAAAAATAATTGCGATTTTTAACATTTTAAGTTTTATATACATACATACATATATATATATATATATATATATATATATATATATATATATATATATATATATATATAAATTAAAAATAATAACTCAATTATTTAACTAACTACGACAAAAGCTTACTAAATGTTTTTTTTTTAAATAATACTACAGTATCAATAAATTCTAATCTTTCATTCGTTGAAAAATCATTTGAAGTTAAATAATAATTAGAAATTTAAAAGAAATTTATAATCTATAAGATACGGTTCAAATAATTCAGCCACTATTTTAATAATGCGGGAGTGTTCTTTTTTGTGTATAACCAAATACAATAGACTAAAATACTGGATTATCTTACTTAACCCTTTCACCACGGATTAAATATTTTTAGTTTTAAAACTTCTGTTTCATTTGATGATCTTTTGAGTTACTTAAGTAATCTATTCAATTTCCGTTAGTAATTTTTGAAAATTTTATGGGACACATAGGTCCCATTAGTGGCGAAAGGGTTAAAAATGGCGGCATATAACATTTGCGCCTCTATCGGCTGAAGAATACATTCCTTAACGAATACATTCGGTTAGACAGGCAAGAGGACATATTCATGCACTCGGAGGTTTCCAGTCCAATGGCACTCTACAAATAATAGCCAAAGCTTCAAAACCATCAAAGATCTCTAAATTAGTGAAGCATAAATCATGAGGCTTCTTTGCCCGACACAATCACTGCACCCGCTGGGAAGCAGTATAGTTGTTCAGGACGAAGTTTGAGTTGATATTACATAGGAACTAATCGTATATTAGCTTTTACACCGTTTTAATTTTTTTTACATCTGTCTATATTCGATAATTAAAAAAACAGTACTGTTGTCGTCGTCGTGAAATGATTTTCATCCGTCTTCTGATTGGTTTATGATGGAGATCGCGTGTTCTTTAATCTGATTGGTTGACATCAGTCACATGTATGTAGCTCTCTCATGATATATAACGAAAGAAGATATAAAATTTCAGTGTAAATTTGATAAAAAATTTATCCAACATATTGTATTCAGCTTTAGAGTAAAAAATTGTTACACATTTTAACATTGTATTTTGTTGTTAATTTTTATAAACTTTTCCAATAAAAATTTTATGACTTACGTTTTACGCAGATTATTTATGCGTATAATTTGTTGATTTTTCTTTGTTATGGGGGTGAGCGACCCTCATCGAGTGAAGGGCGAAGTCTGCTGGTTCTAATAATATATATATATATATGTATATGTATATATATATATATATATATATATATATATATATATGGAGCTATTTACACAATTAACAGGTATAAAAATTACACGAAAAAAATCTTCTTCAGGTGTCTGAAAAATAATAATTTATATATATATATATATATATATATATATATATATATGTGTGTGTGTGTGTGTGTGTGTGTGTGTGTGTATGTTGTCGACAAAGTCCGACTTTGGCTAGTTAAAGTCTAACTTTGCCCGGCCGCCGTCAGTCAAAGTCACACTTTAACTAGTCAATATATATATATATATATATATATATATCTTGATTTATATAATTAAAATTAGATCACCCTCACCCACACCTTCATCCTCGCCCTTTTTTGACCCGAGAAAGCATAGGTATACAGCCTTGAGTAGAGGTTCTACCTCGGACTTTGACTCACGGTGGCCAGTTAAAGTAGGTCTTTGACTAACTAAAGTCGAACTTTGCCTACACATACACACACACACACACACACATATATATATATATATATATATATATATATATATATATATATATATATATATATGATTCAATTCAGGCTTCCACATGGTAATAATAATGGGGGTACAGGGGTTAAGAAAAGTTATGTTATCTTTTATTTAGTATTTTAATTCAATTCAACACTAAAATAAATTGAACTAAAATACTAAATAGAAGATAACATGACGTCTTAACCCCAGTGCTCCCTTTTAATACTTCCATGTGGAAGCCTAAGTTCAATCTCCCTATATATTTATGTATATGTGTGTGTATGTATAAATGTTTATATATATATATATATATATATATGTATATGTATATATATATATATATATATATATATATATATATATATATATATGTATATGTATATATTTACATTTATAGTATGTATGTGTACATGCACATGTTAATAATTTATTTAAACATCACAAATTTTTCAGTATTAACTGTTTCATTCCGTATTTTACAATAATTTTTTTTAATTTTTAGGTATCTTCTTCGTTCCTCCAGTCATTTTTGTTAATAAAGTGTTTTACTGAAATTTTCATATGAAATGACAATTACATAAAAAGAATAAGTATTCTTTAGAATGCTTCTGAAATTAACTAAATTTTATATGAAATGTACAAATAATTCTTGTTATCCATTTATATATATATATATATATATATATATATATATATATATATATATATATATAATATGTATAAAATATAAGCTAAAGAACACAATGTAATGTATGTAAAAAAAAAAATGAAAATATGGTTATTTTTACAAGACATTTCAGATGTGTTCTATATATTGTATCAAAAACAACAATAAATTTTAGTAGGTAGCCATTAATAAACTGTCTCCTTTTACAAATACATTCGCTTGAATGGATTTTCTTACATGTAGCGTGTAGCTAATGTGGGCATTTTGCCAATAGAATATTCTCGTTTCCGTTATAACCAAAAATCGTTTGATATTTACTGCTAAAGGTCATGGCTAATAGGTGAACGTTAAAATCGAATCATTAAACTGTACGTTCAGAGTTCGATGCGATAAACAGTTTTATAAAAAACCTTTCTACAAAATTATTTACGCGAAAAAATCCTTTATGCATGTATTTTACTTGCAACAATATAAATTTACAATTTATTAAAATTTGTGTTATGATGAAAACTGTTCTTAAAAATGTGTCAAGGTTATTTTAGATAGACGTTGTAAATTGAATATTATTTTTTAACACATCAGTATGTTTGTTTATTTACATATATACAGGCATCTTTTATATCTACTCTTAACCTAATTTTTAATTTATGGTTAATGTAGAATTGTATGTTGAATATATATGAATATTTCTTCAATTTCAATTCTTTTATGATATAAAAATAAATTAAGTGTTTGTATTAAGCTGGGGCCACACATGCGGCATTCGCCGAATGCTGTTCGCCTAGTTTTGTTCACCGACCGATAATATGATTTTATTTATTTTTTAATATATTATGCGTTAGAACCCATTTAAAAAAATTATTTTATACTGCCCTGCATCTTGTTTAATTTTCTTATAAGAAAACATTTTATCACAAAATAATTTGGCTAAATTCGCTTCCACAGATTAATTTTTCAACCACCTCCCAAATCATAAAACACTATTATTAAAAATGTTTCATAATTAATGTGTTATATAAAGAAATTAAAAAGTGAAACAGTAACCCATATTCGGCTATCTTCATGAGTTAGAATTAATGTCTTAAAAAAGTTTCAACAATTGTATTTCAAAAAATATAAAAAAAATAGTTTACAATGACATTTTGAGTATCTTTTAGTACCTTTTTTAGTAGTATCTTTTAGTATAATAAACGACCCAGATGTTCATATCTGCATTGAACAAATATATGCCTAAAGTGTAGACGACGTGCATCTTTCGCAATACGCAGATGCTCGTTCCCTTTGATTCGTGACAAACGACCGACATCGGATGAGAACAGCGAATACCGAGCATTCTATTAAGCGTTCGGATTCGCAGATCCATCCACACATTTGGCGTTTGGCTAAATTTTGCTCGGTGTTCGACGAATAACCGCATGTGTGGACCCAGCTTTATGTAATCTTCTTTTTATATTCAAAAAAAAAACATTGACCGACAATATAATTAAAATTTTATTCATCTTTTTGATTGTATTTATTAACATTAAGAAAATAAAAATCGTCCAAGAAACCTAAAGAATTATTATTTAATAACCAGGGGGCTCTGCCTCCTCCTCGCTACGCTCGCCGACCCTCGTCGGTGTTTACATTACAATCATTACATTCGTTCATCGATTCATTGTACTTACATTCAGAGAAAATAAAAAATACGATATAAAACACACAGACACACACACATATATATATATATATATATATATATATATATATATATATATTAATACATTTATTGTTAGTCATGAAAAAAATGAAAATTAAAATCTTAATTATTCTAACACTTTACTGTAAATTCTGTTTTTCATTGTTGTGTGTTTCTCTGTAATTAAAACCGAATTCCTTGCTTTGAAGGACACCTTGAGACACTTATGTATATTTGACCGTGTCCGAAAACAGCATCGTCCGAATCTACAAACAAACCTATTTTATAGAACGTTTGGGCCTGCGACTTGTTGATAGCCCTAGTAAAAGCTAATTTGACAGGAAATTGTAAGCGCTTTAAGTTAAACAGTATATAGAGATCTCCAGATGTACCGAGTGTAATGAGTGGTATATTAACTATCTGGCCCGCTTTATCTCCAATTAGGATTTCGAAAACTAAGAAGTTATTTATAATTATTTTTATTAGTAGCAGCTTTCTATGCAAGCAACTAATATTTACAGTGAGAATTGTTTTGAAAAAGTACCAAATATAAATATATATATATATATATATATATATATATATATATATATATATATATATATATATATCTGTTTGTAAATTTTTCAGATACAATATTTGAGAACAATGTTCATAATGTGTACAGGACTTCATTAATTGTTTAAGACATTTATAATATACATAATTCAGAATTACTTGAGATTAATTTTAACTTTATTTTTAAGAAAGTGTTTAACTAAAAAAAATCCTTTTATCAAATAAAAATTATACTGGATATGAATTTAAGAAATAATTCTTTATTATTCATGTGATATTATTGTTACACGCTATATTATTCTTTGCGTGTAATTCTAAAAATCTAAATTCTTCGTTAAAAAAAGAACAGCGAAACTCTTTTCGGACAGTACTGTATTTATATAAAAAATATAAACAAGAATATCAAGATAGATACATACGTGGTCGGTTTATAAATTTTCAGTATTAAATTTATTGCAGAGGAATGGCAAATTTATTGTAAAGAAATGACGTACTCCACTGAAATATTAAACAAGGCGCGTCGTTCGCAACACTTGCTGACATCGCACTCCTGGTGGCAAAGCATTATCTTTTCTTAGTTTTGAGTGACACGCTGTTTTGTGAATACGTATTTATTTTGTGTCACATTGTAAAATGTTTGACGTGAAGGCGCAATGTGCACACATTAAATTCTGTGCCAAACTTGAAAAGATAGCTACAGTGTACGTGGAATGTTAAAAATTGATGAAGCTTTCAGTTTGTACAGGAAAAAAATAATATAGTACTTTTGTTTTTAGGCAAGTGAATTTTCTTTGTCGTTGATGTTTTCCAGACGTTCTTCAACTGTATATAAAAACATTTTAATCGTGTATTTGTAAGGATACTTATTGTTATACACAATCCTTTGTCATATTATTTTTTTTTTTAATTCATTTAGTTAAATTTTTATTTTCGCTAAAGACATTTTCAAACAGAACTTACCAACAAATGAAAACAAAATTTGTTTTATTATGTGTACATATTAATTGGAAAATTATTGTGTATAGAAAAATGGAATAATTTCAGTCCTCAAAATATCTTCCATTATTTTTTATTACTTTGTTCCATCTGTCGAGTAGCTGAAGAATTCCTTCTCAAAATAAAAATAACGACTTGGAGTCGATGAAGTCGTTATTTATTTTCATAAACATTTTTATTGGTCACAACATCTTCCTCTAAACCTGAACAAATCATTTCCTGTGCTTCGGCATCATTTTCTTCAATTCAAATGCGAAAAGTATACAAAATCTAATATGCTGCTTTTCGGACATCGTCGTGTTCACAAGATGTATTAACAAGACCTAATGAATGCAAGTGTTCACAACTGTTTTATGAAATTATGCTAACTGCTTGTCAAGGTATGTTAATGTTTTAAGGGGGGTAATGTTTTAAGGGACCTTTTGTGTGGTGAAAAATCGATTTTTCCACAATTTCATATTCGGGTAGTACTATCACTCAAAAATATTTTCACAAAATTTTATTGTGAAATTCGTTAAATTGCCAGAGCTACAGTCAAAAATGTGTCATAACCTTTCCAGTTGGTGCAGTGACTTTTGATTTCTGTAATGAACGTTCGCCGAGAGAAGTCCATTGTTTTGACTGCTCTATCGTTTCAGGTGTATGGTCATGGATCCATGTTTCATCAACGATTATGTATCAACGCAAAAATTCATGTCGATTACGTTTAAACATCGTTAAACACTCCTTAAAATGTTCATTCGAATGCGTTTTTGGTCGATTGTGAGCAAATGCGGTATCCATTTGATGGATAGCTTTTTCATATGCCAATATTCATGTAAGATGTTTCGTACACGTTCATCTGAGATGCCTATTGTTTCAACTATCTATGCACTTTGATTTTACAATGATTTAAAACAATGTCATGGATCTTTCCAATCATCTCTTCAGTACTTTCCTCAATTGGATAATCTGGATTTCTTCATCACAAACGTTTGTACGACCATGTTTGAATTCATTGAACAATAGCTGACGGTTGTCATCGAAAGTGCAGTCCTCGTAGACAACGTGTAACTTTTTTTTAATTTCTCCATACGATTTCCCATCCAAAAACATACATCTAACCACTGACTAATACTGAATTTTTTTCCATACTTAAGAAAGATCAATAGTTGTGTACTTGAATGACTACTGAAACTAAGCTAATTAACGTACTGTGCTCAAATTTGAACAGCAGTAGATTGAAAGATAATGCTGTTAAAAGACATTGCAGTGTGATATCAATGGTGCCATCTCTTGTTGAACGAGCAAATATCACTCTACCCTCGTACTTGAGCTCTATTATAGTTGAGATTTCTACCCTTGTTTAATAAATATTCCTATAGTTTTGTAAAGTATTCATTTTATAAATATTTTGTGAGAAATAAATTTATAAATCACAATCAAAAATGAAATAGCACTTGTATGAAATCTTGTATACAAACACATCCATACGTATTTTATATATATATATATATATATATATATATATATATATATATATATATATCAGTATAATTTATCACTAAATAGTATTCAAACATATGTAATAAAAAGTACATAAAATAAAAAAATGTGTTTGTTGTAATTAAATATATAATTTAGCTTTGAAACAATTTTGTGATTATTAGTTAAATAATAAATAAATGTGGTTAAGATAGATAGATAGTTAAGTAGTAAAAAAAAAACTCTAATTAACATTATACTTAAATAATTCGATGAAAACCATTGATTACAAAACACAATAAGAAGAAACTAAAATAAATATAATGCATAGTTATTAACTGTGTTGTTCTTAACAATTATATAATTATCGTCATTTATAGAAATACAAAAACATGTTGCATTTTGCTGCATGCGTACGAAGACACAACAATTATTATTTAAGAGTCTAGCTTTCTCCGGAAATAAAAAGATACACTTTCTATCACTTGAAATCACATCTGTCGCATTTTTTTTTCACTTGTGCAAATTCATGTTGTTCCATTGACAATAAGTGAAATTTTACAAAACGAGCAAGAGTTTTATAAAAACGTTATGTATTAATAAAACGTGAAATTGAAAATAATAATAGTGTTCGTTTATTGCATTGAAGCGTTTTGATAAGATTTGGTTTTTGTATAGACTTGTACGATAGTTGATTGTAATCGTGAATACTTTTTAAATGAATGCTCGTATATTAAAGATTTCATTACATTGTTCATTTTTTTATTGTTTATATATATATATATATATATATATATATATATATATATATATCAGTAAGAGTGAATAAAAAGGTTATTAAACTAATTATAACCTAGATAACGTTCAATGTTTGTATTACATTGTATTAATTACAAGAAATATGCAGAAAAGTTTATAAAAATTAATATGAACCACTTAATTTTTTGTATATAATGATGTCTTTTAATTTAAATGAAATATATATATATATTATATATATATATATATATATATATATATATATATATATATATATATATATATATATATGTTAATTTCAACCAAAGCAATGACCTTAATATTATCTTGAACGTACTAAGTTATGCAGATGTTTTTTGTTCTTTATGAAGGTCGATATCCTTATAAATTCTTATAACAATTTACGAAAAGTGTCACCCAAAATATAACAAACAAACGAATTTCTATACAAGGGTGGTTGTAAGTAAAGAGTTGCGAGCCCTTTCATACAGTAATTTGTTTGTTATATTTTGATAAGTAACTACATATTTTAATTTTAATAAATTGTGTCGAAATTTGTTTACACAAAATAAGAGAGACCGGAGCTGGTTGTCGGGGTTTTTACTCTTCATTTTTTATTATCATTGTAATCAATTTTTCAAGGTAAATTATGCGGCACATGCAAGAGTAATCTTTCGACTACAGTTCCTGCTATTCTTAAGAACTGCAATAAAAAATGTTAAATATTGCAATTTTTTATATAAATCTCTGCAAGCCCGCCAACCAGCTCTGTGCGCGGGGCAGGTTGGTAGTGCTTATGGGGCAGATTGACGGTATATTTAGATCAAGTTGATGGACCATGAAGAGACTGAACGAGAGATTGAGCGAACTTGAAATCGAAAAGCGTTTATTAAATATCAATAAAAATGTTTTTATGAAGTTATTTGCGAGACTTCTTTACATTTTTCCCTCACAGTTTTCGGCGTCTGGGCAGTACGTTTAATGCTCGACTTCCGTTTTTCAGCCAGGATTGCTGGCTTCGCTGGAGAATACGCTAAAATCGCAGATTTCTTTTGTTTTCTTCCTTTTCTTGTCAACGCATCCGTTTTCCTTTTTTGAATTTTCGGTAAAGGCCTCACTTCCTCTGGTATAAAATTTCGACGAGTCCATTGGAGAGGAATGTAGTTTTGTTCGTGAAGCACAGACGTCGATTGTACAATTCATGATGCATCTTCTACGCCTTCCTCTACAGCGAATTCTTCGTCTGCCACCGCAGCTTTCGCATTTTCTTCTTGTTCCTTATTCACGTTTAGTCAGTCTATTGAATATCCAGACCGGAAATCTTCGGTTGTGAAAATATTGCAATTAAAGGACCAGGTTCCTGCGACACAAAATCCTGCTTGGATGTTTGCAGGTGTGCAGGGTCGAGCTGACAATAACCGGGATATCATAAATCGACATCGTTTTGACCGAGTTATTCGTTATCCATGCACCGGAAAAGATATTGACGTATTTCTTGAATGGACCGTATACGCTTCGGTCTAAGAGCTAGAGCTTGTGGATACAATGAGGAGAAAACGATAATACGGTGACACCATTGTCTCTGAACAAATTCAAGCGCTCCAATGACAAGTGGAGGTC
This sequence comes from Acanthacorydalis orientalis, assembly GCA_034766995.1. Taxonomy (NCBI): domain Eukaryota; kingdom Metazoa; phylum Arthropoda; class Insecta; order Megaloptera; family Corydalidae; genus Acanthacorydalis; species Acanthacorydalis orientalis. The sequence continues at coordinate 52,581,421 of CM068313.1, forward strand.
GTAGTTGTCCAGGAGAAGAAGCAGTACTGGTCTCTGTTTACAAGGTCTCGCATGTTTTCTAAAGTGATGAGAAAACTTAATGAAACTGCTTTTGTTCATCCAGCCAGACGGGTTCGTATCTCCGGTACTACCACGTGGGGCGTCACGTATGAAGTGGTCACGAAAGTTGTCTCTGGGAAAGGTGAAGAACGGAGGAATAGAATTCCCATTCGCATAAAGTCAAGAAAATACCATAACTACTCAATACCAAAACTTAGGTATATTTTGTAGTAGTAATAATGAATGCATGATTCGATAAAAGAGAAAAAGTAAGAATTATTTATCCCACCAACCTGCCCGGATACTAAACCGCCAACTTGCCCCGATCGCATTCATAAAAAAAAGTCATACTAGAAAAAGAAATTTGAGGTTAAGCATAAAACTTATAGGGAATCTTTAAACTGTTCACATTCACTGGCGAAAAATGTATTTAAATGTTTTTAAAACAAACGTTAAACAAACTTTTGATATAACAAGTTTGAGCTGAATAAAAGTAACTCGCCGCTATTAAAAAATTAAAAACAGCAATAATTTTCGTGGTAATTTTCGCAATAATTTCGCAATAAACTCTTCCAACTGTCACAAAACACTATGGAAAATACCATAGTGTTTTGTGTAGGGAAAATGGCGCTACCCTCGTAACAGAGCCAAAAAATGACCTTCCGCCAACCAGTCTCTGTCTCCGACAATGGTTTGATTTTACATGAGTATGTAAGTTGTCTACAAATGCATAAATGGTGAAAACGTTCGCAAAGAGTGGAAATTATCCTTAATTTCCACAATACACAAAAAAGGGATAGAACAAATTGTGACAATTATCGTGGGATAGCCGTGACCAGTACCATTAGTAGAATGTACGGAAAGGTCATCAAAAACAGGATAGAAAAAGAATATGAAAATATGGAAGCAGAAGAACAGGCAGGTTTCCGAGCAGGCCGATGTACGATTGATCATTTATTTTGCGTGACACAATTAATCGAAAAAAAAACATATGAACAAGAACTGCATATGATATATATCGACCTGAAAAAAGCCTATGATACTATACCACAAATAAAACCTTGGGAAGCCCTAGAAGAGACGAACATCAACATCAACTTAATAAAAGCCGTGAAACAGTTATATGAACAGAGTAAAACCAAAGTTCGATTAGGAAATAGAACATCGCAAGAACTCGAAATATATAAAGGACTGAAACATGGATGCTGCCTATCACCAACATTATTTAAAATATACTTAGAGCAAGCACTTAATACATGAAAAAGAAAATGTAAAACCATGGGTGTTCCTCTTGAATAAAATATGATATATACGTTATTTTTCGCAGACGACTAGATAATAATAGCACAAGATTATGACGATGTTGAGTATATGACTCGAAAAATCATAGAAGAGTATCGTACATGGGATTTGGAGGTAAACATCGACAAAACTCAATATATGTGCATAGGAGGTACACAACAAGATTTAACGCTAAATACGGGACAAGCTATAAAACAATGCGAAGAATATAAGTACCTAGGAATGAACATAACAAGAGACGGAACTATAGATAAAGCCATCAAAGAAAGATGTACACAAGACAGAAAAGCTATTTCCTCATTGAACTGTGTACTATGGGACCAAAGCATGTCAAAAGACAATAAAAAGAGAATCTGTAACACCATAGTAAAGAGCATAGTGACACACAGCAGTGAGATATGGCCCCTAAAGAAAAGATTAGAGAGCATGCTATTGACAACAGAAATGGATTTCTGGAGAAGATTGGCAAGAAGATCAAGAATGGAACGGATTGGGAATGAGAAAATTAGAGAAATAATGAACGTTGACACCACCATAATGGAAGACATTCGAACTAATCAATTGAGATGGTACGGGCATGTTCGACGGACGCAAAAAGAGAGACTTCGAAAACAAGTGCTCTTATGGAACCCCCAAGATAGAAAAAGATAGGGAAGACCAAGAAGAAGTTGGTCAGAAGGAATTCGAGAAGAAATGAGAGAAAGGGATCTAAAAGAAGATCAATGTAATGGCAGACGGCAATGGAGAATGGATATCGGAAGACGTCGTAGAACGTTATAAACCGAATATATATATATATATATATATATATATATATATATATATATATATATATATATATATATATATATATATGTTGTCCCATTATTGCGCAAAATATTTCGCATTCATTTTTCATTCGTAACTGCTTAGGTATTTCTAATTATACAGACCTGGTTAACAGAGAAAAAAATCGACGAAGAAATGTACTTAATATAAAATGTGTGCAAATACTATAAAGTAGTTACAAACTAGATTTATACAATTTGATTTGAGTGAACATATGTCGGTGAGTGTGTACATTAATAATTTATTAATTAAGAAATATAAGAACACATGTTTGATTTTTGCGTTTGATATACGTATATTTTTATTATATCTATTTTAAAATTATCAGTCAAACAATTTTTCCATACAGAAAAATATATACAATAAAATATCAAAAATATCACGTGAATACATATAAAAATCGGAATGATACCTTGATAAGTAAATGTAATAATTAATAGAAATAAACACCTTTTATCTGATATGTGTCAATTGTGAAAAATTTGAACGACGTAGTACAATGAAAGTCGATGAAAATTTCCACAGATAAATTCATTGTCAATAAATGGAACTTTCCACATGTGCAAATACAAACGGTATATCAAACTTAGCCCTGTACTGTATTCATTTTATTATTCTTAAATATATATATATATATATATATATATATATATATATATATATATATATATGTATAGAAAAATATATAGAAAAACAGATAAACTCAGTAAAACAGGTAGTAAAGCAGCAGAAACTGGTCATAAACTGAATGATGCTTTTGATGGATACTGTTAAGGAACGTCAGTGCAGTGGTGGTTCCAAAAATTTCGTGCTGGAGACGCGAGCCTTGAAGATGAAGGTCTCTGTGGTCTTTCTTGAGTTCATAACGACCAACTGAAGACGTTAGTTGAATTAAAATCACGCACATCAATTCGAGAACTTGTACAAAAGTTAGGCGTTAGTCATCCAACAGTTCTGGACCACTTAAAACCACTTAAATTAAAAAATACTAATGAATTTGAAGGTCATAAACCGAAATTATTTTCCTACCAACCTAATATTATTGTATGATGAAGTCAGAAGTAAGCGTCTTGGTAAATTTCATCACATGTAAAGATTTTCTGACAAAAGCATACGGAAGTAGATAATTAAGCTTTATGTCACTCTGATTTACTAATACATATCTAACATGATAAGGATAGAAAAAACTATTTATTTTTCAGTGAAAATATTCAACTTGTAATCATAAAAAAAAAACCATATATATTATTTCAAATGAATTTAAGGTTCTTTATAAAATATAAAATTAATGAAAGAACTTTCCATGTTTGATCTACCTACATTCGTAAATCAGAGAACCAGTACTATGAAGCTTAATTATCTACTTCCGTATGCTTTTGTCAGAAGACCTTTACATGTGATGAAATTTACCTAGAAGCTTACTTCTGATTTCGTCATATGATAATGCTTTTAGTTCACAAATCACCACCTCCTCACATTATACCTTGAAGGATACCAAAGAAAATCTACGAAATACAGGAAACCGTATGTCAATATAATAAAGTTCAATTTTATAGATAATCTATCTATATATATATATATATATATATATATATATATATATATATATATATATATATATATATATATATATATATATATATATATATATATATATATGTGTGTGTGTGTATGTGTGTGTGTTTGTGTGTGAACGTGGATGGATGTGGATATATTTGTGTATGTGTGTGTACAGAATACGAATTCGCATTGAAAATCTCTTTTCATGTTAAATGAACTGTTAAATAATTCGTTCGTAAAAGTAAATTATTTCAGTTCGAATTTACAATCGAAACACGATGAAAAACAATCATCGAAATCCATATTAATAATGAACACAGAACAAACACACTGGTTTATAATACTTCAAACGACATTTTAACACGTTGTAGCTATGCGCTTTGACCTTTACATCAAACAATGAATTGATTTAATTGGAAGTAATTCACGCGTTTGACCTCACATGAGGTCAAGTAAGTTCAGATGGGTGGACACGTTGTTCATCACATGACACGAATTTATTTTGATTCATATCATTCTAACAATCTATCGAAATACGTTGAAATCTATAAATCAAAGTGTTACAGTTTAATAATCGGTCCGGTGATGCAAGTGAAATTTCAATCAAATGTTCTATATGACGATCGGTGGTGGTCGACAATATTGGCTGTTGAGAATGTAGTTTATCAAAAAAAAATACATACAAATAAAAGAATTACTTCTTATATTGGACAGTATTCTAAAAGTGTTTTTTATTATTATTTTCACAACATTGCAATAATCATAATATACTATGAACGTATTTACGAATCCCATTTTAATCAATTATATTAATTTAGTTTATACACGGTGGCACAGTGATATTAGTGCCATTTCCGATTTGTATTAGGTTGGTAGAAAAATAATTCCGGTTTATAACCTTCAAATTCATATACATTTTTCTTAGCCAGCTATTTCAAGTGGTTCGAAACTGTTGATAAAGTACACAGTAATTTGTACTTGATCAACAAATGTTGTTTTAATTGTTATTTTTTATATATTCAAACACTTGGAATATATTTGAGCCGCTCATTTGCCAAATCGATTAACTTCACGAAACGAAAAGTGGAGAAATTGATAAAGTAATATATATTCTTTTTTTAAAATTCCCTTTAAAATTTAAATTCAAGTAAACATTGTAGAATGTATTACAGGCGTAGCTTTTATCTAACGGCATATAAAATGCATAAAATAGTATATCGTTGGAGTAATCGTTATTATTTTTACATTTTCCGCATGACTAAGGGAGTTAATCGATTTGGCAATTGAAAACAAAAAGTAAATAATTAATACCGTTGAATTCAACTTTAAATTCTTCTTTTATTACAGAAAAGATGCTTTGTCGTGCATTGTTTATTAGAGATTTTAAAAGAAATCAACGATAAATGTTGTTACTATTACAACTATTATTATTACTGTGGTTAGATTGAAGTATTGTTATCAAAACGATCAACATAAATATCTTCTTCGTCAGACATATTATTCAGGGACCCGTCATTTCGATTTGTCCTGAAGTTTTTATAATAACCATGTTTAATAGGAGGAATGAAATTCAGCAGGTCCATCATATCTCTCTTCTCTTGTCACAGTTCTACTTGTAGGATATAACAAAGGCTGGTCCACATTTTCCAGAACTGTTGGTCTACCAACTGCAGACTTTTTAATATTAATAGCACTGAAATCTGCATCTGCCTTAAAATCATTTTTGAATTGTGTGGCATGAGGTTTTGACCTTTCTAATTTTATCCGATGCATTTTAAGCCAAATTAGTGGTAACTTGTAGCTGTTACGTTTCTGTTACTGATACAATTTTCTAATAGCTTTGTCGAGAAAAAAATCTGATTAGTTATTTGAACTACATGAAACGGTTCTGATTATATCATTCCAATGATCTGATGAAAAATGTTTCTATTTTTTTTTGGCTCAATGTAACTCAATAATGACAAAATTTGAATCGTTAGGCTAATAACTGTGTCCACTTACCAAAAGTTTCATTTCAATTGACTCAGCTTTTATTTCCGTACTTTAAACCAATTTCAACAAACTTAAGATAGTTTTGATATTTCTATATTGTCTGGTGTACAAATTTGAGTATGTTATTATTTTTTTATGATTTAGCACAAGTCTTTATATACTTAATCAAGTATGATGAAATTTTCTGAGACCGTCAAGATCCTTCAGTTTCTGGTCAAACGAACATGTGGCTTACATTTGATTGAAATCGTGGCAACTGAAATTATAAACATATAAATTTCGCCTGTAATAAGCTGTCTATGTAGTAAGTTTAGGATTGGCTAACGCCTTTGTCTAATATATAAATTGTCTAATATAATTATATATATATATATATATATATATATATATATAAATTGCCTAACATAATTTTGTCTAATATACGAGTATACTGTTGCATTAAAAAATTACTAAACTAAAGTCGTATAGGCGCTTGAATTGCATTATTGCAACGATTTATATAAGAAGATGGAGTTAATTTGAAATCGTGGCAACCGAAATTATAAATATATAAATTTCGCTTATAATAAGCTATTTATGTAGTAAGTTTAGAAAAGGCTAACGCTTTTTTCTAATATGTAAATTGTCTAATGTAATATTGTCTAATATAATTTATATATTTATATATATAAATTGCCTAATATAATTATATATATATATATATATATATATATATATATATATATATATATAAATTACCTAATATAATTTTGTCTAATATACGAGTATACTGTTTCATTAAAAAATTATTTAACTAAATTCGTATAGGCGCTTGAATTGCATTATTGCAACGATTTATATAAGAGGATGGAGTTAATTTGAAATCGTGGCAACCGAAATTATAAACATATAAATTTCCCTTATAGTAAGCTATTTATGTAGTAAGTTTAGGAAAGGGTAAAGCCTTTGTTTAATGTAATATTGTCTAATATAATTACATATATATATATATATATATATATATATATATATATATATATATATATAAATTATCTAATATACGAGTATAGTGTTGCATTAAAAAATTACTAAACTACATTTTTATAGGCGCTTGAATTGCATTATTGCAACGATTTATATAAGAGTATGGAGTTAATCTCATCGACTTCTAAAATATTTTTGTTATTATTTCGCGACCAAAAAAATGCTCATCATTTCGTGGTGTTAAACTCAATTGTTAAGGAAATTTATTTTAAATATAAAATATCAATCAAGTGCTTTGTCACTAAAATTTAAAAAAATTCACAAAGTGGAGTTAATCTCTTTGGCATGTGAACGGCTCATTTGAGAGCTGTGCAGTTTTTCAGCACGTTAGAAATTAATTTAATTAAGATTTTTATTTCTTCGAAATTTTGTTTCTATTGACCGTTCAAAACATCCTCCAATTAACGGGATAAAATTATCATGATGACATTTTATTGAGAATAATCATATTTCTTTACATTTATCTTCGAACCGTCACTGATCACATCGTAGATATTTTTTGTTAAAACTGTTGCTTTTCATATCATTAAAATTCATGAAGTATTCAGTGACAAATATGTTTTTCGTTCTTTTCTACATTGTTCTGTCATTCAAAAAAAATAAATAAATAAATAAAATAATTTTTCACTTTCTTTGAAATAAGACAAATTAATGATAACGTGTTTATATACAACTGAACCGAATCGAGGTTAAGAAGTATTAAAAGTAAACACCATTTCATGTCTTTTATTAAAATAAAGACATGATTTATCAAATATGCTAATAATATTTCCGTTAAAGCATATTACAATGTTTTCATATTTAATCTTCGACATTTAAAAATTGATTTTTAAAAAGGATAAATGTCGATATGCTCTATTTATTTCTCAATTCCGTGTACATATATTAAAATTTATCTATCAAATTTTCTTATAATTTACTGATAACACGATTTTACCACCGAACTTTGTAATTTCAATCGTTTGCATTTTATGATCGCATAATAATTATCCGTACTAAAAAATGTTTAATTCAGTCATAAAATGATATTGCTGTGTGTTCACATTATAGAATAATTTCGGGATATTATAGATGAGAATAGCTGATAATACTGAAAATAACACACGTAAATTCGTACATACGTGAAGTGAATAACAGAGTATGATTGACGGTAAACGAAATATGCATTCGCTGGTTAGAGAAACCTAGTTACTTGTTTTCGTTGGAGAAAGCTGTTGTGACGTATTCTGACTGTTTATTTACTGTAACATTTTATGTGTTCCTAAAGTTATTCGTAAAATACATTTGTCGCGATCAAGTGCGGATTAAAATATCATATGTATGTTTATTTTATTACTGTCTACAACTACTTGTAAATAAATAATTCTTATACGGTGATTGTATAATTGTGTAACAATGGAGATTAGAGACATTTTTTAATATGAAAATATTTAAGAATGTTTTATGTGTCAGTAAATAATTGTTTTGATTGCATTCTTGTGTGTGAAAATATCTTTACAAGTACGGCAACATTCATCTATTCCTGTAAAAGTACTAAATCGGAGCGTATAAATCGAAACCGGTCTTAATTACAACGCTCAATCAGTGCTTTTGAAAAAAAATCGTTTAATTTAAGAGGAATGTTTAAATTTAATTCATTACAATTCTTACAGTCGACAAGTTCTTGAAAATTGTGTTTACATTGTGTATTAAATAGAATCTAGAGTGTAGATAGTTATTTCTTTGTCATAGCAACCTGTGTCGTAAATATGTAAATAAAATAGCATCTACTGTACATCTTATCAGTCATATCTAACTATTTCAGTGCATTAACAATTATTCAATTTTCATGTAAAAAAAGTGTGAGTATAAGTGATCTCTATCATCAAATATCTCCAGCAGAGTGTGGATAATTTTACCTGTTTGAACTTCATTGTTAAATTATTGAAAGACATTGCGAATACAACAATGTCTGACAAAAAATTGTTAAAATTCATAATTCGACAATATTTGAAATATTAATGATAATCAGAAATTTACACATGAATTTGTCACTTCATCATAAACCGTAAACGCTTTTTCGTCTGAAAAATGTTAATAATTAATAATTATTTCTTTTGATTGTTATTTATAGACATCTCAGTGGCAATTTCATTTTCTTTAGATCACTAAGTTACAAAAAAATCTAAATTTTATATTCAAAACTTTCTCTACTCTCTCTCTCTCTCTCTCTCTCTCTCTATATATATATATATATATATATATATATATATATAATTATCTTTCTTTAATGCGTCGTCAGCAGCTGTATTTCTTTTTTATTTCTTATATTTTTGTTCATTGTTTAGAAAACGTAACTGTTATATTATACTGTCCGAACTATTTGAAGTGTATTGTCTTTTGTCTGTGATTTTAATTGTTTGTTTATTTCCATATATGTAATATAGTCAAATCTCTTTTTATGCGGCAGATACGTTTCACAAAAAACCGTATATTAAAAAAATACACAAAAAAGACTTATGTTGAAAAATTAGGGATACGTTCCACAATTTTCTAAAACCGCATAAAACCAAAGCAGTGGTTTAAAATACATACAAAATCGCATAAAAAAGTTTGTGAAATTTCAGGAAAATAAGAATGCCTAAAAAATTCCTTCGTCAGTCTGAAAGAAATCGATATAAAACTTAAAATAAGTTTGTTTTAAAACTTTGTTCATTTAATTTTATTGAAAATTAGCAATTCTTTTTACATTTTTTCATTAGAATTATCGTTACTATCTGACAATGTTCGTCACCATTTGTGAACTGATACGAAATTATTTTCATCACTAGAAGAGATAGTCAGTGAATCAGATATGCATGGTAAAGACAATGATTGTTCACAAACAGAATTAGCGTCAACTTCACTCTCGCTCTGTGTTGATTTTTTTCCTCTGACATTGTAATCAGTGATTAAACTTTTCGATAATGATTTTACTATTTTTTATGCAATTCGCTATATCCAGACATACAATTCTTTAGCTCACGTTGAAATTTAAAGGCTCGTTCAGAATTTGTTTCATGATCAAGAAAACTATTTTCCAATTTATTGCAAGTTGAAAACCTTCTCGAATTATATTTGCAGTGAAGGGGATAGGTTTTTCTTCCACTTCACTATCGTTATCTGGATCTTTGACGATATCTATCGTTGACGTTGATATATACTAATATCATCGTCACTTAAAGCATTATTATCCACAAGAACTTCGTCGACATCATTCTGGCTAAATATATCAAAACCTTCTCCACCAAGTTCACGTGCTAAAGTAATGATTTCAGCTGTTAATGTCGATGTTTGAATGGTTGCAGTGTTTGCACCATAACCAGGCCAAGCTGCTTTCCAGCAGGGATTTAAATCTTGTGGTCTTATTTCAGCGATAGCAGATACAACATAATTTGAACAGTCCAAAATAGAAAATTTTAAATTGAAATATATAAATTTTAAAAATGTAATAAATAAATTATAAATTAAAATTTTTTCAAACAACGTGCAGCTCATATATATGTATATACAACGGAGAAACCCAGAATTTGCATGAAATATACACTGCATAATTTTGAAACCGCATTAAAAAGATAGGCATAAAAACAGACTCGACTGTATATACCAAAACTTTTATGTATGGAAGTGAATTTAGCCACAGTACCAAACTTTATTGATAATCAAAACTATAAACTTAAGTTTAATTTTTTTTACTTTTCGGTTATCTTTACATCTGTACTACTAAATTTGTTATTATCATAAGTAGTACATTTGAACGTATGTCCTGTATTCTAATTTGCCAAAACATGTTTTTAAAATTATAATTACTTCCTTTGTTATTGAAAATTATTAAATATTATTATATATGAATAAAGTACGTATTATTTATTATCTTCATAACATTTTTGTATGTTTTATCTTATCAGTTACGATATTCAACATCCTTTCTCAAGTATTAAACGTGACAAACTATAATAATATACAGTTATGTTTCAAAAAATGACGCATCTTACATTCTATAGAAAAAACGAATTAGAAGATAACATGTAGGAAGAACAGGAGAGAGCGAGAGTAAAGAATTAGAGACTAAGAGAATTATATGTGTTAGAAATCTGTAGACATTTACTCAAATGTAGAAACTCATATAATAATTTCAATATTAACTAACTCTAATGTTATTGCACTTGCAAATGACCTAAAACACTTGCAAATCGCTAAACAAGGCACTTTTTATTATATTAATATTTTTTTAAAAAAAAAAAAAACAGTTCAACGTACTTAATGTTATTGCACTTATATAGCTTAAAACACTTGCAAATTGTTAAACAAGACATTTTTTATTGTTATAATTTTTTTTTTTGAAAAAACAGTACATTGGATCTTAATAATTTTTTTCGAAAACTATACATAAACTATTTTACTAAAAAAACTCATAAACTATAAATACTAAAAAATGTGATATTTTCCAAACGCATGTAAAAATACTACAAATTCAAATTCTGTTTTTCCTAAATTAGGTGGTTAATTGATTTCAAATTTTACATACAACTTCCAAATAAAAAAGGATAGATTTCAAATTTTATATATTTGGTAAAAGTTTACAACCCTTCCAAATTTTCTTAAAAATCGTCACTAGTAGTTCAGTAGAGAATGTTGAAATCTGTACCATCCTTTTAATCAATTTACGATAATTCAACAAATTGATAAATATGAAGAAAATAAGTGAATGAATTTAACTATAGTGCTGATAATGTTGATACCAACTTTATAACAAATTTAACCCTTAACGGTCGACACATTGAGAATTTTATTTACATATCAATTTATTTTCGTTTGGGATAATATTATGCGAAGTAAAAAATATACAGTGACTCAAAAAAATATTTGTCTACCATATAAATAATTTAATTAATTAATTTTACAAATTAAATCTTATATCACCTCACACCACCTGAAAGTTTATTTCATGCTTTTCTGTATGTATACCAATCATAAAAAATTATTAGCAATCATAAAAAAAATTGTAAAGAATTAAATTTTCAATAGACGGACAAATACCTTTTTGAGTCACTGTATACTGATGAAGGTTTGTCGACAGAAAAACATCTTCATATTGTTCAACATATACAGGCAATCCATCGCTACACCTTGTGGATTGTTTTGCAAAGTATCATACTTTGTAAATTATAAAAATTAATTTTTATTTTAAAAATACACACATAGTTATTTTTTTTATATTTTTAATCAAATAAATCATTAGACTGGTAGGAAAATAATTGCAGATTTTGTTTCCTGAATTTTAACATTATTTGTTTTCAATGAAAGTGTCATTTCATTATATTCATGTGAACATCATTTGAAAGTGCATTTTTCGGTCTGTATTTTGGTAGCATCAACTTTAGTTTTATTATCAATTTTGCTTCAAATTGGACTATTGAATTTAAGATTGAAAAGAAGCAAATAAGAGCTTTTATATGAGTTCAAAACGGGTGGTAAATTAGCTGAAACTGCTCGTAAACTAAACGATACTTTTGGTGTGGGTATTGTAAGAAACGTACGGTACAAAGGTAGTTCCAAAAATGTTGTGCTAGGGACGAAAGTCTTGAAGATGAAGAACGTCGCAGACTTCCTTCTTCAGTTCATAACGACCAACTAAAGGTGTCAATTGAGTCAAAACCACCCACAACATTTCGATAACTTGCACAACAAGGTTAGGCATTAACCATCCAACAGTTCTGGACCACTTAAAACCACTTAAATTAAAAATTAAATATGAATTTGACAGTCATAAACCGCAATTATGTTCCTGCCAACTTAATGAATTCATAAACGTTCCTGTTGTTTTAATTATTATTAATTTTTTCTCTAAATTTGTCTGTCGTCTTGTAGATGACGAATTTAAAAAAAATGTTGACCGTTAAGGGTCAAATTCGTTCAAGTCTATACACCAGGTTGATAGATATTTAGGATTTAGAGACGCATCGACAGCAAAGGTCATTAGCACCCGCTATATACTAGAAGTATCTAAAATATTTTCCACATATTTTGTTATATAACACATTTTTAATTTTACTAATGATCGAAAATTCCAAATAGGAAAATATAGAAAAAAATCGATTTTTTTTAAAAAAAAAGTTTTATAAAAATCGTATGTACATCTTGTATCTCATTGAAACAAGATTGTAGAGAAAACACTTAAAAGTGAATAAATCTGATCGAAGATGACATAAAAAATAAGTTATTGGTACGGGTCTGATACTAACGAAAATATCTTCAAAACAAATTCAAGTTTTTCAGAACACTTAACCCTACAATGTATGGTTGAGACAACACCAAGTGATTAAAACAAGTTTAAGACGATTATGTGTCATCACTTGCGACGTAAATGGTTCATATTCAAATAGTCTTGCGTTTATGACTTACCTTTTTTCAACGCAGACAGTGATTCATATATGCACTGTACAGGCCCGTAGCTAGACCGTCATATAAAAGGTTGTAAATACAATTTTTAAGGACATAAATTTTTTTTTATTCAAAATTGTTTAACCTCATACTCAGAACCAAATCTATATGAAAAAACATCTATTTTGGAAAATTTTATTATTAAAAAAGTAGTTACCTAATTCATATTATGTAATTAGTCAAGTTATTAAAACAAATTACACATTTTTAAAATAACATAGAAGTTCTTCTCGATTTAACTTAATAATTTAATATAATTGTAATTTCCGCATTGTCGACAGAAACGCGCCCATAGAAACATTTTTTTTCGTGCGTAGAAACATTTTTAATGATCAAGGTAACCCCGTCAGGAAGATTTTCCCAATGATTCTCTATAATTTTCAAATTCTCAAAATCGGAGATTTGGTTAGAGGAGGAGGCAAACGGAGCAACCATGGAGGCAATACCCCTGCCCCCCCTTGCGTACGGGCCTGGCACCGTAGAGTAAAAAAAAGAAATATTGATGAAAGTACCCATTGTATTTTATTGTTTTATTATTAATTAAACGATATTTATAAAGTCTTAATTAAATTTAAACATTCCTTATAAATAACAATAAATTCAATATTTTTATTAGTCAAAATATTTTTAGGTAGATTTGAACGAAGAAATAATTACAAGAAAGTATGTATACAGAATTGACATTAACAAAAGTGTTTAAAATGAAAATAAAATCATTTCAAGTGAGTTCATAAATTTTACAAAGCAGTGTTGTGTGTAGTTATGATTAAAAATTTGAAACTCGTCATAACATCAAGTGTATATTTGAAAGTATTCGATGCTGGACCAAACATCAACTATTAAATCGAAAATAGATTCCATTAGATAAGTACAATGAAGATTTCAAAATGTGGATTAGTTTTTAAGTTTTAATGTATGGAAATTATTAAAAATAATAAATTAAAGAATGAAAGGTGATAAAACTACTAAAGAACCGGAGAACGATATTTGGAAGGTGAATAATTAAATAAGTTTTTATTTTCAGTGTGAAATAAGTTAAGATCGCACTTTAGACTTCAATAAAAAGTAATCAAGTAATTAACAGTTGTTAATTGCAGAAATTATATTGTAAACCGTATGCATTGTTCCTGTATGTCCGTTATTTTTATTACTAAAATTGTTTAGATTGTAATAAAATAGCAATTTACAACGTTGAGAAAAAAAAAACGAAACGAGACTACGTAAATAACACTTTTATTTTTTAAAAATTATAGATTTCAGAGGAATTCATTATTGAAAAATTGCAGACTTTAAGATTAGTTGTTCAGTTACAAGCAATCCTCAGTAATTCTAACACTTCTGGATTTTATTCTTCTCGCTTCGAAATATTTTTTTGTAGTTTTCTTTAAGAATGATTCTTATGTTATTTATCGAACACCTCTTTATATTTATATGTTATCGAAATGGTTGTCTTCCAGGAAACTTTTTATTTTTAAAAAACATAAAAAGTTTACAACCGACAGCATCTGATGAATAGAGGATAGGTGTTACATAATTATAATTGTATGCTTTGAATCAAAAATGATTTCAGCGATAAAGCGAAATGATAAATTCTGTTACAATGAAAAATTGACTAAAACCTAATCTTTCATGATGGTTTTTTTTCTCA
>CM068313.1:52601274-52618774 GCA_034766995.1 Acanthacorydalis orientalis
TTACAGCAAATGAGTGAGTTGAGGTTGGAAAACATGTTTTTTTCAAGAAGATAGACCTGCATGTCATTCAACATGACACACAATCGCAATGTTACGTTTCCGGATCAATTAATTTCCAGAAACGGTGACATTGATTGGTCGTCAAGATTTCCTAATCTGACAGGTACCGACTTTTTTGTGTGAAGCCATCTTAAGAGACGTGTCTATTTCAGCAAGCCAACGACTATAGAATAGCTGAAGCACAATATCAGAGAAGCTGTAAATTGAATATCGCCTGAATTATGTGAAAATGCAATTGAAAGAGTTCACATATGTGCCGCAAAAATAGGTGGTCATTTGGCGAACATTATATTCCACACATAATCGCAAGGTCCAAAGAAAGTATTTATGGAATATTATCAAATGTTTTTTATTTATTATGAAAATAATTTCAATATAAAGTTGTAAATTGGCCACCCTGTACATATTGATAATACTTAAATTTTTGTATCCGTGCATATAAAACGAACATTTTTAAATGAAACTCGATATACTGTCCTTCAAAAAAGTTTTCCTATATTGTATAATGTCTTTCATATGTTTAGCTCATTGTTAAAACTCGCAACTCAAGAGATATCGTAGAGTTTTAAAGACTTCAATCACTTTAAGAAAAGTAAATGTCAATCCGTACATTTTATCCTTCATTATACCGAATAGGGAAAATCGTAAGGTAACAGGTAGGAATTGTAACGCGTATGTCTTAATTACAGGCTTGAGTTAGTCTATACTCAAAAGTTCAGTTGATAAGCGGTGTGTAATAGTGCATTCTTATTATACAAGAAACAACTGCGAATAAAAATATAATTCGTATCATTTCTTAGATTAATTTTTGAGTATATATTTGCTTTCATTCTCAAATATCAATGTAGAAAATAAACAATTTTAAATTTTTCCAGTGAGATGCATTTGACATTTAATATTTTACTCCTGGTTTCCCGATTCTCAATTATGTTTAGTTAATATTCATATGACTTCTAATTCTTAACGTTAGCATCTTTTATCTGTGTTAATTATCTTCTATATCAGTGAACTAATTTTATAATCAAAGCTATTTTATAGTAATTCGTAACTTTACTATGTTTGATGTATATAAGTAAAAATCAAACATAGTAAAGTTATGAGCTACTATAAAATAGCTGTGATTATAAAATTACTTTAGTGATATAGAAGATAATTAACACAGATAAAAGATACTAACGTTCAGAATTAGAAGTCATTCGAAGATTAACTAAACATAATTGAGAATATATATATATATATATATATATATATATATATATATATATATATATATATATATATATATATATATACATGACAATTTTTATTCTTGTTATTTTCTTTACACATTTATTTATGTATGAGGGTAGAGTGATACGTACCCGTGTTTGGCAAAAAAACACCATTTTTTTGAGCAAATTCTTTTTTATTTTTCAATTGTCCTGATGGAAGAACATTTTTTTCTTTGCCAGTTGAGGACTTTTTTTCTTGATTTTATTATTCAGCTGGCCCAATAATGATGCATAGTTGTTATTGTTTTCCCTTTTTCAAGATAGTCGATTAGCAATATTCCATGAGCATTCCAGAAAACAGTCACCATAACCTTTCCAGTTGATGCAGTGATTTTTGACTTCATTAATACACGTTCACCGGGAGAAGTCCATTATTTTGACTGCTCTTCGTTTCAAGCGTTTGGTGATGGATCAACGTTTCATCAACGATTATGTATCAACGCAAAAATTCATGTCGATTACGTTTAAACGTCGTTAAACACTCCTTTCAAATGTTCATTAGAATGCGTTTTTGGTCGATTGTAAGCAAACGCGGCACCCATCTGGTGGATAGCTTTTTCATATGCAAATATTCGTGTAAGATATTCCGTACACGTTCATCTGAGATGCCTACTATCTCAACTATCTTAAGCACTTTGATTCTACAATCATTTAAAACAATGCCGTGGATCTTTCCAATTATCTCTTCAGTAGAGTCACGTCAATTTGACGACCTGGACGTTCTTCATCACAAACGCTTGTGCGACCACGTTTAAGTCCATTGAACCAATATCTGACTATTACCATCGAAGATGTAGTCTTCGTAGACAGCGTGTAACTTTTCTTTCATTTCTCTGCACGTTTTCTCATCCAAAAACAGAAATCCGATCGCTGACCGATACTGAATTCCTTTAGTTAAAAAGATTAATAGTTGTTTACTTTGAATGACTATCGAAACTAAACTAATTAACGTATTGTGCTCAAACTTGAACAGCAGTAGTTTGAAAGATAATTCTGTTAAATGATATTGCAGTTTGATATCAGTGGCGCCATATATTTTCAAACACGGCTAATTATCAGTCTACCCTTGTACATCAGCCAAGTTTGACATTCAAACATCTTTAAATCAAAGGTTTACCCAGAGTGTCTACTTAGTAAAATTATTAAAGGATTTTTCAATGTATTATTGATACTTATTTATTTTTTTATGATTTTTTACGTTTAATATAATTTGGTACTTAATAGAGTAGTTATCCTTCAGTAAAGCCATAAATGTCTATTATTGGTTTACTCTTCAAGTGAAAGTTTCTAGTCCGAAATTTTTTAATGTTATGAATTGATTTTAGAAATAAATTAGGATACTCAACTTTATATCTTCTAGGATATCATATTTTTGAAATAATATTAATTTTACATCATTAGTACTTATTAAATAGTCACATTTAAATTTCTATAATGTAGTTCAGTTATAGTATGGGTTTATACATATACATATGTGTGTCTGTGTATGTATATATATATATATATATATACATACACACACACACAATATATATATATATATATATATATATATATATATATATATATATACATACACACACACACACACATATATATATATATATATATATATATATATATATATATATATATATATATATATATATATATATATATATATATATATATGTATAATTTTTATTTCTTTTAGTAAAGTAACATTTTTGAGTAAATATGTACACATACATTTAAAAAAGTTAAATTTAGTACAGCTTTAGGTACAATTTGTGTAAAACTGGTCTATATTTTCTTCATTATTCTTCTTTAATGATACATTTTATCGTAAACAGGAAAAATATATTCATTAGTAAAAGTATATGTTTTAAATCTTTGAAATAATGAATTTAATAATTATGTTTTTGTTGTATTCAAGTTTTATAATAGTCTTCTCTTTCATTTATAAACTTGAAGTTATTTAGGTTTTGAATAAAAATAATTATTTTCTACTACAAAAAATCAGAAACTGTGTATTGAATTCAGATGTCTGGAAGAAATGATTTTTTTCTTCCTTGACACGTCACCTTATGGAGTGAGGGTTCAGTCCAAAGGTGCTCTTTTCCTGACTGTATATACGACCACAAACAGTTTCAGATGTTGGGGAGGAATGATTTTTTCTTCCGTGACTATGTATTTTAATTTTTACTGTATGAAGTTAACTATAATTTCTGAAGGTGAACAAGTTATTGAATTAAAAACAAATGTCCTCTTTGAATCATATAGGCTATTTATGAATTAATCTTGCAGCATTTCAAAGACATATTGTTTAATTAAGAAGGAAAACAAGGATTGACTTTCATAAAAGTGTCAATATTCCATCTTGCTCATGAAAAAAAAACGTACTCTTTTATTCGGACTGTTGTATTTTGTAATTACTCTGACACATTAAAACATATTTAATTTAATTTTATTTAAAGGATGATTCAATTTAGGCTTTCACATGGAAATATTAAGAGGATATGTAGGGGTTAAAAAAGTCATGTTATTTTTAAGTTAGTATTTTAGTTCATTATATTGGTACATGAAAGATAAATAACAAATTAAATATGCCAGAATAGTTTCTAAGTACTTTGATACCTGTAGAAAGACATTTTTTGTTCATGAAAGGTATGGAGATTTGACATTTTTTTGAAATTAAAACTTGGCTTTTCCTCTTAAGTAATTAATTCGTATTTGTAACCCAGTGTTTATGCATTTTATTTCTTAAAAATATTTTTTCGTGGACATTATATCAAAAAGGATGAAACGATACTTAATAAAACCTATCAGACTATTAATTTATACACACACACACATATATATATATATATATATATATATATATATATATATATATATATATATATATATGTATGTATATATATATGTACGTATATATACATATATATATATATATATATATATGTATACTTAACATCATCATACACTCTTCAGGGGATAAGCAATACTTGAAGTATATTTTATTTTTAATTAAAATATTTCCGTTTAATATTTGCTCCATTTATATTTAAATGAATATTATTCTCTGTATGTTTCTTTCGCTTATGTAAGAAGAATTTAAAATTTTAAATAAAATTATGCATGCCAGAGAAATAAAATGTATTTATTCTCATATTTATCCAAATGTGTTATCTATTTAAATCCATCATATTGTTTTCTTCAGTAAATACCATAAGAGTGTTTTAATTCCATCCATTCAATCGTTAATCAAATTACAAATTTTGTTTCCAGATTGGGCGGAAGAAGCTGTGGCAAAAGCCGAAATTTTGCGTCTCATATATCAAGGCCGATTCTTACATAGCAACGTAACGTTGGGTGCACTGGGTTTGCCATTTGGGAAAACTACAGTTATGCACCTAGTGCCTAGAGAAAACCTTCCAGAACCTAATTCACAAGGTAAATAGAAAATAAGCTATTTAGCACTTTATTTTTGATTTGTCATTACTTTTATTGATATCTAAGCCAACGATACAAAATTTAAAAAAATATATGGATAAATTATTATTTATTTATTTCTTCAAAGATTAAATACAATTAAAACCTTAATCAGTAGTAAAAACAAACATTACTAAAAACTAATTAATCACCATTTTAAAACTAAAAAAATCTAAGTATATATGTATATATATACTTATATATATATATATATATATATATATATATATATATATATATATATATATATATATATATATATATATATATATGGGTAAATAATGAAAGTTTTTTACATTTCAAATTCTTCATCTTTCAAAAACTTGTTCCATTCTTAAAAAAAAAACTATAAATGCACTGACACCCATTATGTTTATATAAAGTGTGTTATAAATGCAAGATCACTAATATAACATTTAAATATACAATATTTTATGGAGTTGAAAACAATCCATATTGCATCTTTCTGTAGTATTACAAGCAATCATTTTGTTGTGTGTAAATATATATATATATATATATTTCAGAAGTAGTGGATCCAGTAGTCTAAGCCTGGGAGGTAATAAGTATTTTTAAAAAAAAAGTGTTTTGATCTGTATCTATTTTTCATAAACATATAAAAAATATTTAATATGTATATATATATAATACGTTGTATAATAAGTTGTTATTATAAGAAAATTTTTAAATACTCTACAAAATCAAGTTTCAGTTTGGTATTTTTATCATTAGAAATTTTTTATGAACTTATTACCATTATTACTGTCTTAGAATATATATATATATATATATATATATATATATGTATATGTATATGTATATGTATATGTATATGTATATGTATATGTATATGTATATATATATATATATATATATAGTTATTTTACTTTTGTCTGTCCATTGTTTAATTTTTTTAACATTTGTTATTGTTAATTAAAAGAAATATCTCCAGAGCAATAGAAAGTAAAAAAGAAGAAATTATATTATATAAAGAATATGTGAAAAGCAAGCTTAAGATGAATGAGAAATTTAGATGGTATGGTAAAATATAAATTCTTTATAAATTATAATATTTCTCTCTAAACATAACAATTTTAAATCTATGAAATAATATAAGTAACATACTTAAGTATTAAAATGATAATTTAACACTGGTGAAAATATTATAAAACTTGTATTAAAATAAATATATTGTAAAAAAATATGAATTATATCTTTTGGCATTCAAATTAAATTGTAATTTTAATAATGACACATTGTTTGTAAGAAATAATAAAATATAAACACATAAGAAATTGAATCAACTGTATTTAAATAAATGTATGTTGTATTGGTTTTATTTTCATATTTTGTTATTACTTTTAGATCAACGACAAAAAAGTAAAGGAGGTAGTAGCAGTTGCTGTTCGGCTTCATGCTGTATATTGTAATAAACGATATTGCCACAAGATGTTTTTTACAACATGTCGATCTCTGGATTCAATATTATCTCCTCCAGTCAACAAGTCTTTTTTGAATAAGCGAGCAGTGAATGATATTAATGTGATTACAAAAAAAAAAATAAAAATAAAATTTGAAAAAAAAATTAATTAGTGACGGTTTACTTTAAAAATGACAACAGACTAAACAGAAATGTGTTGTGCATGATTTTGACATATATATATATAGTGTGATATATTATGTGTACTTTTAATAACTGTTGAGTAGTAAATATTCTCTTTCATTCACACCTGATATGGATATTTACGTAAAGGATTCTAATGTAAGCAGTTTAATGGTTATTGAATTTCCGTAATGTTGTGATATGCAAATGAACATTGACGAAATGTATATCGTCTGAAAATGAAAAATTTTAACTGAAACTTTGTTAAAATATAACAGATGTTCTCATTTATATAAATTATAATCAAATAAATATATTAAATTTATAATTTGCAAAAAAAAAAAATGTACTGAATTTGTAACTATTAGCATTGCATATATTATTGATTATTAAAAGTAAATATTAATTCAATAAGCATTTATCAACAAGATGTATTCAATTGTATGTATATACAATGCTATTAGATATAATGTTAAACGTTATGTAATTTGACATTAACAACTATTATATAATTTCGAAGCAATCGTTTCACTTGTATAATAAGTGGAATCGAATTGAACAGATTAATTTCTTTTAGAAAGTATTCAATGACCACATCTGTTTTGTTAATTTATTTTTCATCCAGGTATGTATTTAAATTCCTGTACTTTTGTTTCAAATTAAATTAATTTAGAACAATTTATGTTCGTTTTCATAAGACTTACACATTCACAATATATATTGGTGTGAGTAATAATGATTTTTTGAAAATTGTTCTTGTAGGATCGCTATATGTGTTTAAAAAGTTTTCAGTTGTATTAAAAATTTAATAGGTATATATTTTATATGGTTAATAGTCGAACTTTTTGCTATGCATTGTTTGGAATCTACCGACATTAAAAATCAGTAACATTTTAAACAAAGATTATTTGCATATTATGTGTGTATATATATATATATATATATATATATATATATATATATATATATATACATGAAATAAATGTATATAAAAACAAAACAACTTAGATTCATCACATAATGTATGATGTATTTTTACTTAGAATTCGATTTACACTAAATTGTATATTATAGTAGGTGCTGAATTACATATTGATATTTTAAATAATCTGTACATGTTTTAATTTCTCGTAAGAAAACAATATTTTTTTTATTTATTTCACTTTCTGTTAGTATTAGTTTTACAGTTCATTTAATAATCCTAACAAGGTACTTTGTTATCAGTAGAAATAAAACAAAGTTGTATTTACATAAAGTGTTGCAGTTTTGAATTAATTTAAAGTACAATTAAAGTATAGAAACTGCTAATGAAGTATTATTATTTATAATTAGCAGTATTTAATATTTTTTTTATTTATATATATATATATATATATATATATGTATGTATGTTTAGAAAAAAGTTATTAAAGTTTTATTTTTACAAAAAGTATAAATAGAAAGTACCTTTTTAGGTTTTCGTTACACTGTGGTAATATATTAATGGTATTTAATTTAAAAAATCAAAGAAAAATGATTCCTTTTTATTAAATATCAATAATATATTTTATTTTTAGTTCCGAATGACATTATTTTTTTAACTATGAAAAAGTCCAATCAAATAATAACTAGCCTAAAACTAAAATCAAACACCAATTCATGATGATTAAGTTTCAAAATTTGATAACAATTTCCAAATGGCAATTATAATGCAAAATATTTTTCGTTCGGCATATATAAGTGTTAATTTAGTTTTATCGTTTGTTGAGAAAAATAAAAACTGTAATTTTGCAGCCAAATCAATGTATTTTAAAATTAATCGTAAGAACCACAACCACTATAAATATATTTTATTTAAATAGTAGACAATTCAATACAATATGCTTGCATTGATGTATGATTGCATGGCATTGAAGTCTCTATTTTTATTATTCGATTTTAGGAAATTAAACATAATTTATCATTGAATAATACTTTTAATTTTAAAAGTTGAAAACATATAGTATGTAATAATATTCAAAATGCATTATACATCTCAAGTATGTTGCATAGTGTAAAAATATCTTAAAGAATATATAGTATATAAACGAAATATTTTTTTATTGTTTATGATGATGTATCGAACATGTTTTATTGCTAATTTCTTTTATTAAAATTAATTTTTTAATTAATTAAAATCGTACAATGCTATTTACATTAAGGTTTAATTAGAATGTTTTGACTTTCAATGTTTTTAAACATACAACGGTATACATACTAAATAAAATTACAATGTGCAAGCAGTTTTCGTTAGCATTAAATTAATTAAAAGTATTACATGAATTGATCGTGTAAGTGTATAGCGTGGCGAGAGATCTAGATTGTTGTATATAAAAGAATGAAATATGTGTGTATGATGTTTCAAAATAAGTTTTCAATGTGATGGAACAATCCAGATTTTTAGAGTACGGAATGAAAAACTATTGTAAATTATCAGTGATGTATTAATTAACTCGTATTTGGCACGATATTAAAGAAAAAAAAATATATAGTATGTATGATATCTTACATTTTATTAAAGATATATATAATTATATATATATATAATAAATACTTGATGGAAAAGAGAAAAATATTTGATATATAAAACAGTACATAATTATGTCAGCAATTATTGTCATATGCTTCTGTTGTAATTGAAACTAAGAAATACCTTGGTATATAAAGACATAGAATGTTTTAAAATATATCTTACAGTTAAAAATTTAAATTACTTTATCTTCATTGCGAATTAAAGATAATTTACGGTTATATATAGAAGTTTTGCTAGTAGTTAAAAGTAAAAAATAAATAAATAAATTTGGCTGCGCATTAAATACACATAAAGATTCACAATATGTGAATGTACTTTGTTTATTAAATTGTATATTAACTGTTTATGTAAATAATTTTAACAAGTCTCCAGATAAATATAAACATAAATCAGGAATGTATCAATTCAGTGTTTCAACAATTTGTCCATACTTTGTATGTATCCAATGGCTGTACATTAGAAATAAACATGTTATGTTGAAATTGTGATTATGTTTCTTTTGGTTTTTAATTCAATGTAATATAATCAATTTGTTTCTTTGTGTATTATAAAGAAAATATAGGAAACCAGCAATGGCAGCAATTATGTTTCTATTTTTCATCGACCTGTCAGATTCACACGGTTTCGTCTTATTTTATCTTTATTTTTCAACTTATACTAATATTGTTTGCAAAGTGTTCATATGCTTAACTATTATTCTAAATAAGGTGATTTATTTAGGAATTTATTATATGAAGTATTTTATCAACTGTTTGAATTCTACATATGATATAATACAAAATATGATTTAATATCCAACTTTTATTTATATTAATAATTATTTAAAAAACTTGTAAAAAAGATATAACTATGTTCACAATCCATGACATTATCTACCTTAATTATTACTCGTAATATTTTTTAAAACATATTTATATTTCAGCTGTGAATGTCATTTAATGTTTTTACATCTTTTCTTGATTCCTTAAGAACAACAACATTTATCACATCGTACACATATGTACATTTGATCATGTTAAGTTTATGAATGTATGTATATATACATATACTTACAGTCACACACGTTTATACACATAAATATGATTAAATGTTATTAACTGAAAGAAATATTTCAACTCTTTTTGATACATCTAATACTATTTCACAAAACAAAACTAAAAAACTTTTTTAATATAGATTGTGAGTATAATGTAGAAAATATACCTGAAAAATTATTTTTTTCAACGTACATAACATTTTTAAAAAATAATAGGAAAATAAATTCAGTATTTCTGTACATTAAAATCGAAATACACACCACTGCAAATAAATATATTTAATGATATAACAAATTATTGGCAACTTATTCAAATTTATCTTATGCATTGACACATAAAAATATTGAATCTGAAATAAGTTTACATTTTCAACATAAGAAGTAAAACCATGTGAAAAGTAAAGTAATCACATGTAAATTTTATATGAGCTATAAAACTTCCATACAATTTTTAGTAATATTTATTAAAAGCAATTTAGCTTCAAAATAAATTATTTTAATGTCTAAACACAATGCTTGAGTTCTTCTGTACAAATATATACACATACATGTGTGCATATACATATGTATGTATACAGTGGAATCTAATTATTATGATCACTTTGGGACATTCCATTTTTGATAACAATAACTGGCTGATAAAATTAAACAGAATAAAAAAATTTCATTATTAAACTCAATTTATTACAAACAATTATGACATTTCTGCAATTTATATTCATCATACACTGTACACTTAATACAACATTACATATACATATATATACATATATATACATATATATATATATATATATATATATATATATATATATATATATATATATATATATATATATATATATATATTACATTTCTTATGAACAACTGTTTTTGACAACATAAAATTTATTTGAAAAACTTATCAAGTGTTGTCTATTGTTTATTTGTGTTTATTAGTAATGTCCATGTGTAGAATTTACTAAGAATTCTTGTCGTTTGTCCTCAAATGTAATTATCAGAATTAATAATAGCCAAAGGTTGATTATAACAGGCAGATTATTTTTTTCTAATTTTATATAGTGTTTTGGCACCGACTGATTACAATAACAATAGCCGATTGATTTATATATATATATATATACTGTGTGTGTATATGTATACACAAATGAATGGAAAATAATGATTATATACATTACATGACAGATAAAGTCTCTCAGGAATGAGAGACTATCTGTACATGAATGAGATTTCGATCAATAATAAAAAAATAGAAACAAAATATATTAACTTTTACATAACTATTAATTTATGTTCCTTATAACGAGATTATTAAATTTTTAAACCATTATATTTGCTTGTTACAAAATATTAGATGAATATCTTATTTTACATACTTAGTCTCATTTACAATATATAAAAAAAACTATTAATTATAAATATTAATAAAAACAAATAATTGTTGACATTTGTAGGTATTTTCTTTTTAGGTTTGATTTTACCTAGTATGATTATAGAAATGATATATATATATCTAGTGTAATTTGATTTTTCATGAATATAAAAATACGTATTTAATTCATCTAAATGTCATATTAAAATGTTCACTGTATTTTTTCATAACTAAAAAAGGCAAAAATCTATAATAATAGTTTCATGGACATTTCAGAAAACGTTAATTTTGTATATGAATATATCTCTTATGTAAAATGTGTTTTACAGGTAAGAAAATCAATTTACGTTTTAATTTGTAATTTTGAAGGATGCTCAATTGTTTGGTTACTTTACACATTAAAAGTTAATAAATTAATAAATATTATGGAATAGAGAAACCCAACTATTCACACACACACTTATATCAAAATCAAAAGAAATTTTATTGGTCTGTCTTCTTATGTAACCCTGCTGAGCTGTGCAATAGATGATAATGTATTCTGAGATCTTAGCCTGTGGCTTTTGAGCCAATACTAAGAGGAATGTAGGTTTATGATGCAGAGTATTGGGTAAACTAAGGAGTTTGGAAGTTAGAAAAAAAGTTTCAAAAAAGAGAGGGTACACAGATATAATGTCGTATATATATATATATATATATGTACAAAAGATAAAAACGATCAAGTTTTTTACATTAGTTTTTTATATTTTAATGTTAAAACTATAAAAAAATTAATTAGTCGATGTTTTTTATAATGTAGCACATAATCTTATTGTTTAAAAAATATATGAATAATATTTAATTTACTTCTAAACGATTAAGTTATCGTCTGCATCTGTATATCATCTATATCTTATGTATAAGAAATCGACAAAGGTATGGACATTAGTTAAAATTATAAATTTTTTTAGATCTAATTTTTTTTAAAAAAAGTGCACAAAATCAGCTCATAAAAGAAATACTAGTTTACAGATATAGTACACAGATATTACTTCATTTTTTAAACTTTCTATCCCTAAAATTGCATTATTTTGACAAATACACCACATAATCATATGGCGACAAGCATAAATTATTATATTTTACCAGTAGTGTAATTGTTTGATACTTATGTTTTTTTACTTTTTAAATTAGAAAAGATATAAAATTAAAATTCCTCTACTATGTGTAGAATATACAGTTTGAACTTATTTATCCATTAATCATTTTTTTAGGATATTTGTATTTTTCTACATTTGAAACTATGCATTTTTGTTTTTAATTATTTATGTTAAAAAATATGGTAATTTTAGTTACTAAATTGTTTTTTATTATTTCATTTAAGGCAATTTTTTAATTTGCTTTCTTTTACCTTTTTAACATTAATATCGGATACTATAAATAAGAGTGATTCGTTACTACAGGAATACCCTGATTCATTCTGTAAAATTGCAACTCAACTTGAAATGATTTAAATCGAACCAAATTGTACATACGAGTATACCAAGTACAATTTAAGTCACATAATTTGGAATAATGTATGTACATACGGATGTGTGTATATTATGGAAATTCATTTACAAGTTAATAGACATTTTTATATCTACATACATGTATATAAAAATTATTTCACAAGAGTACTATACATATGTACGTACGTATTTGTTAATTTGAGAACTTAATTAATCAATGCTTCCATCTGAAGTGATGGTAGTAGGCAATAATAAATATTAAGGTGAATTAATGTTGAATTGAGGTGGAAATTTTTTTACGATTTAAGTGTGAAATAACTGTAAACAAAGCGTCTTAAATCGGGGTATTTCTGTTTTTGTTATTAATTCAAAACTATAGATTTGTAAATGTATGCTATACTAAATTTATACAAAACTAGAAAAGTCAGTAAACTGTATGGTGCTTCTTTTTTAATTTTTGTTCACTATCTTGCAAGTCATAATAATTTTTATAAACATTTTAAATTTAATGTAAGGCAGTGGCTTTCATAAGATCAATTTAAACAAATTTAAATTGAATATTTGTGTTGCCTTGTTCACTAGTTTGTTTTCATAAATTCAAATAAGTGCATATATCTAAATGTGAAATACTTTTTTAAATTTCCTTATTTGAATTTTTATTACTGTTTAAATATTTATAAAAAATACATTAATTTTTAATCAATTTTAAAATGAGATTTAAACATCGATGACTCAAGTTTTGTGATATAAAATACAAACTTATTTTTAGTTATTAATTTTTTCTTATGTTAAAGTTTTCATTAAAAGCAAGTTATCTGCATATTTTTTTCTGTAAATGTTTAGATTTATCAAGTGTATATTATTGTGTAATGTTGTTTTTTTAGATATCGTGTAAGAATAGTAGAATAAACTTTAATTATTTGGATGAAAATAAATGATTTGATAGAATCTCAGACAACGCGCGTAACTAGTTCGCAAATCACTCACTAGTGAACATGATTTTATAAACTACGTTTGAACGCCTCCCTATTAAAGTATACATGAAAATGGCGGACAGTGCGGATATTGATTTATATGCTGATGATATTGAACAAGATTTTGCCCAGGTAAGTTTAATTACAATTAAAATTCGTTACATTTTATATTGTTATGTGTTCATTGTTATATATTTTTTTTATTATATATTTGTTGCTAAGATACTATTGTCGTTTTTTGACTTCACCGGTGCAACGAACATAGCTTGTATTTAGCCATAATGGCTGATATAAAAAATAAACAATTTAATATTGTTTTTTTTGTTATTTATAGAAAAGTAATAATCATACTATTATTATGTAATGAGTAACTATTAGTTAGTAATGTAATTACATTATATATATATATATATATATATATATATATATATATATATATATATATACATATGTATAAATATGTATATTGGATGTGTATGTGTGTGTGTTTTATTTATGTAAATGCATACACATGTATTTATACTCATTTAAGAAATGGTTGTTTATATGATTTTTTGATTGTGTATGTTTGTATACTTACTTAAAATTATTTTCCGAATCATGAATTATATGAAAATTATATGAAGCAATATCTCTGAATGAAAAAATAATTATTAACTTGTTAAGGAAATATTAAAAACATACTAATTTTATATTTTTAATTTCATTATGTATATGAGAATTGATTATGTATATAAATTTGCTTTAAAGTAAATTCAGAATGGTTTATAGTAATGTCAAATACATTAATATGCTAATCGTAGTTTTATCATAGTTTATTTAAAAAAAAATCATAATTTAGAAAAAAAACTAAAAAAAATACAGTATTTCCAGTAAATGAAATTTAGAAAAATCCTTAATTGAAGAGTGAAATAAAATTGAATCGACATGTCAAAACTGGTTTTGTATATGTCAGATTAATAACTGTCAGGAAATGGAAAGACTTTCGTACACAATATTAATTCATCAATATTGCCTGTGGAGGTTCCTGGTTATAAAAATGTTAAAAAAATTTTACTGGCCCGAGTTTTAATTTGATGATAGTTTTCATATTTTACATTTTTTTTTCTAACACATGAAAATAATTGTACTTCTGCTTATATTTATTTGTAAATGAATGAATATACTTTAATATAAATAAATTTATTAATTTTTGCATTCAAATTTTAAATATTTTATTACATATGAAACATATAAGCCTTGTGCACACTACTGACACGTCACATACAATCACGTGATAACATATGTGAAAGCTAATTTTACATTGGTTTTAATGGTATCGATGTATATTACTGTCACTTCATGCACATCACGCCTGACGCGTGCGATTCTTATCTCGACTAGTGTTGACACGTTCTCTCATATTTCTGTTTCTGCAGACATTTCGTGACGTGAAAACACTTAAATCAGTTGTAAATTGACATTTCAGTTTGAAAAGTTTCGAGATAAATTGAAAATGTGTCGATTTTACTTGAAAATATATCTTTTTGTTTTCATCTCCTGCACAGTGATGTCTATTATATGGTCGAAGTAAGTATGATTTCGATGGGGGGAAAGTTTCATCTCCAACTATAACGTAGGGAAGCGGTGGAGAATTTTCACTTGATAGGCTGTCTGGTGGTGTGAAAAGTACTTGGTCTTGCAACTTTTTTCCAAGTAGAACTAGTGAATGGAAGCCTTTATAATTAAAATATTTTGTCACCTTGAATCGGACACTTAATGGTAATACTTCCCATCAATTGCTGCAATGCGGTTTAGGAATTGATTTTTAAACACAGATTTTTAAATTTTTCAGCCAACATTTTTCAAATGTTTTAATTTGGCACCGACATGAAAATTGGATTCAATCTCTTCCAAATAACATCGCAAACAGATCTATCTGTCCTACTGTGCTGAATCCCATGCGATAACTGAATTCAAAGCTCTTGAAAGAGTTTCCGTGGCAAGAAATCTAAAAATAAAATATTCAATTTAAAAAGTTTTGTAAACAGCAGAAAAAAGTGGAGATGCTGCACAACAAATGTTGTATTTTACAGTCACCAGAAGTTCGAGGGGGAAATGTATTTTTTGATATTATCTTTACGTACTCGAAAAACGACAACAAACATCAAGTACGTAGAGAATTCATCGACAGCTCTACATTCTACTTCGCACTCTACCTCTGAGAGCGAAGTACAACATATAGTTGTAGCATTACAAGAAAACAATAAATAAATAAATTAAGATAGTTGTTTTGTGTTAAATTTACCTTGAGCACAGGGCGAGTTTTTCTTCCGTACTAATGACTTCTCGCATTTGTGTGTTTTTGTATCTTATATCCTCTTCGATAAGGCCATGCAGGTACTCGAACTTTTCTTTCGACATCCTGAAATACATCTTGTACCGATTGGGATGATCTTGAAGCTCGTTCACAAGCCGATGAAACTTACCTTTTTCTTTTTAAATTTAGCTCATGAACCCAAATTCTTTTCTTATGAATTTGATTGTGAGCTATCACAGTACAAACACTTGGTATTTCTTCTTCAAACTGATGAACTACTTGTTTCGCTCTCCATTATAATTTCAATAATAAAATCAATGACGTCCAGCTATATGATAGTAGCGCATAAACACAAGTCTTGTCAGTTGTGTGCACGTGGCTGCTCAATACAAAATGTGACGTTCACGCGTGATGATAGTGTGCAACTCTACAACACGTGAAGGTATATTTGGCTGGATGTCGTGCTGTAATGTCAGTAGTGTGCACGGGGCTATACACACGTGTACAAGTTTTACTTAGAACTATTGTATGTCAGTCTCACATACATACTGTTTTTTAGTATATTAACAAAAAATAATTGTCAGGTAGTGAATTAGCTTTAATTTTGATAATGTTTGAAAATGATTTTAATGAAAAAATGAAATCTGAAAAGTATCCTATTCATATTAAACAATATGAACTCATTACTGTACCTAAAATTATGTCTTACAATTGCATTAAAAATGTACAATTATTGAAATTAACAATTAATACATATGCAAGATTACTGAATAATATAATTTTGTATTTGTATGAAAATAATTTTTTTATTAATTAATATCAGAACATTTTTTTATATTTAGTTTAATGTATATATTAATAGTCATGCTTCTACTGTTAAAATTTATTTAAAATATAACAGATGTTTGATGTTATTCGAAATAATAGTAGTAAATTTTTTTTTACGTCATATTTAATTCTTTTAAAATTATTGTAATATAGAAATGTATACTATTTTAATATTATTACAAATCTAATAAATTCATGTAAAGATTTACATCTATATTTCATTCATGGTTACCAAATATTAAAAAAAAGTAAATGTATAATCCATTTACTGAAATTTGTCATTCTTATAAATAAAAAAATACTTGCAATTATATACAGTTATAATTATTTTTCAATATTTTAATATGTCTGCATGTTTTTATATATAATTTATGACAGTTGTTTTCAAGTATGCTTTCTTCACGGATAATAAATTTGACCGTTTTTTTGAGATAAGAATCTATGAGTAAAGGAGATTGAACTCTTTCGTTCTATTAAAAGTTGTGGCAATGGTTGTTCATTGTTAATTAAGGGGATGTATGTATATGTCTTTTAATTTGTTT
>CM068313.1:52621274-52623774 GCA_034766995.1 Acanthacorydalis orientalis
GTAGTAATTTCATTCTTTGTATTATTTATTAGTGGACTACAGATCAAGATATAACAGATGCTGTAATAGAAATCGGTGTGACAGATTTCATGGAAGTGAAATTTTTTGAAAATCGTGCAAACGGTCAATCCAAAGGATTTTGTGTAATATCGCTCGGATCGGAACAGAGTATGCGTATGTGTATGGAACGTTTACCAAAGAAAGAATTACACGGCCAGCTACCTGTGGTAACATTACCAACAAAACAAGCCCTTAATCAGTTTGAAAGTCAGTCAAAAACTAAACCTGTACCTCAACCTAATCCTGGTGCTAAGGGTGGTCACCCTGGTGCCGTTATGCCTCATCACCAACAACATCCTAGTGCTGCTCCTCCAGGTCCTCATCAACATCCCGGTGGTCCTCGAATGATGATGGGTCCTCCGCAAGGAGTTCGTGGTCCTGTTCCTCCTCCTGGCATGCCTCCACCAGGCACTCCTGGTGGTCCTCCAAGAATGCAAGGTCCTCCAATGCAGGGTCCTCCTCCTGGTCAAATGGTAAATCCTGCTCAAGGACCGCCTCGTTTCCAACAACCACCACATTGGAATCCTAATGGTCCTAGGCCTAATGGTCCACCAAGACCTCAAGGACCACCACAAGGGCCTCCTCAAGGACCACCACAACGACCTCCAGGAATGGTAAAGTTTATTATTTGGACTATTTTATGTCTTCGTAATATCTCACTTAGATATTTCAGGGTGGACCACAAGGACCTCCTGGTGGGCCCCCACGCGTTCCTTTAAACCATGGGCCTTCAGGGCCAAGGCCTGAATGGAATCGTCCACCGATGCACCAAGGGTTTCCACCGCACAACCAGGCTCCTCCACATATGCAAGGGCCTCCGAGAGGCCCTCCTGGGCCTATGGGCGGACCTCCACCAGGGCCTCATGGTCCACCGCAAGGACCTCCCCAAGGGCCTCATGGTGCACCAGCACCACATGTAAACCCTGCATTCTTTCAACAAGGTAAATTATATGGGCCTGTAATAATCTATAAACAAATATCCTACAATGTACATATTGTATGCACGCTTTTTATTTTTATTTGCTCTTTTCATAATGTTTGGGGCATTTATCAATTCAACAATTTTCTTGCAAGGAGGTGGTCCTCCACATCAACAACCTTTACAACATCCAGGAGGGCCACCACAGCAACATGGACCTCCACTTGGTCCACCTCATGGTCCTCCATTAGGACCACCTCATGCACCTGGAAATGGGCCACCTCATGGCCCACCACATGGATATGGACCTCCAGCTGGAGTGCCAATCAGAAATGTATGTAATATTTTTTGCTATTCACTTTTATAATTTTCATTATTTGAAAATATTTTATTATTAATATAAATTAGTATCCAAAAAATAAATTTTTACAAAACAGTAATAATTTCCATTCATTAGTTAAGTTATGATGTTTGAAAATATATATATATTATATATATATATATATATATGTGATTAATTATTTTTTGCTGTAAGGTAAAATAAAAAGTGCATATTAAAATTATGCAAATTATATTACTATATAATGAAATATATATGTATATGTTTGTGATAATGTTATGTATATATATATTGAAATACTTAATTATAAACATGTCCAAGTTAAATATTTACAAATGGAAACAAGCAACCAACAAAAAGAATTAATTGTTCTCTAATTATTGGTATTTTATTTTTCTAAAGTTTAGAAGGTAAGTAAATGTTACAGTACATGTATATAAATTTTAATTTTTCTTATTGTCATGATTGTCCAATAATGTAACATGTAATTGATGATCTTATCACATATGAAGTTTGCAATTTTTAGAAGTGAATATTTTTAATCTTAAACAATTTCTTTTACATTGTATGCATTATAATCATTTAAATTTTTATATTTTATGAATATTCATTTCTAAAAAGCATATATAATTTATACGTGTCTACAATCAGCATCGCTTTCTATATCGAACACATTTGTTTCTTATTTATATTTGTACAATTGTATAAAACAAATGTGTTTTATACTTTGATTTTTACTGGAAGCTATGTAAAGATGCAATTATAGCTTTGTTTCAGAATAGATATTGCTATTACTGGATGAGTAAAATATAACAATATTATATTCCAAAAATGGTTATAAAATATATGTTGATTGTAAGTTTTTTTCTTAATAGTTTTTTAGTGATCTTTATCACTTATTCTTTCATTGATTTTTGTTAATTTATTTAGATTTTTTTATAATTTGTGTTTTTACTTTAGTTTTTATTATTATTTATTTTTATGTGTGTGTATATTAAAATTTCATTACAATTATATTACTAAAATTCGATGATTAAATACATGAACAAACATAATATTGTTAATGAAATAAACAAGAAGTGTATAATTTAAAAAAAAATATATAAATGTGATTTATATACATTGCTGATATTAAAAATATTTATTTTATAAAAGTAAAATATGTTGAAATACCATTTAAC
>CM068313.1:52628774-52683774 GCA_034766995.1 Acanthacorydalis orientalis
ATTTTGTAATAGCTAACAATCTAGGAACTTTTTTCAATTATCAATAATAGTTGGAAATAGAAATAAAAGTAATTGATATAAGTTCATTTCATACAATTCTTTTCATTTACACATATAATTATTTCTACATGTAAAATATTAAATATAATTAATATAAATTATTTTCATGCTTATATTAAACATTGTGTATAAGTAAATAATCAAAAATCATTTTTATTGAATGATGATTATTTGTGTATATATTGTATAATGTATTTATCTGATTCATTTGTATGTGTAAATGGGAATTATAGTTTTAATATTATTTTAAATTTGTAATATAAGTTACATGATTTGATATCATTTTTAGTAAATGTGTGTATGTATGTGTGAGTGTATATATATACACACGTTTGTGTGAATTGTATATTTGTGCATTTCATTTACGATAGTAATAATATCAGTGTTGCAATACTATTTGTTCCATTACCTATTTTATAATATTGGTATTTATGTCTAATAACTGATCGTTTATATTCTGCACATTAAATATTTCGTTAACTATATTTGTACTGTTTAGAACAGTATCATTAACACTGAAGTATAACTACACTGTATGTTTTATATGTACGTATCTTGCACAAAAGAACACATCTTGAATGAAAATTATATGTGTTTAAGAAATAGAAAAATCAGTTGCCAATTTTAAGTTAAGAAAAATATAAAGAACCAATTTAAAATAATAAACTAAAAATCTTATTTTAATTGATGTCCTTTTTAACAGTGGTATAAGAAGGTTTAAATATGACAATATTAAAAAATATTAATGAAGAAAAAAAGTTGGTTCTGTAGAATTTTTAGAAGAAATACTTTATTTTTTATAAAAGCGTTAATTTGTATATAAATAATCCACAGTTAATATAATTCAAAAAACGTTATATACAATTGTTTTATCCACTAGTGTATTGTGTATGTGCTTACATTTATATGGAATTTATATATATATATATATATATATATAATGTGTATAAATGTGTGTACATACATGATATACATAAAGTACATAATATATGAATATATTTATATATTGTAAGTCGTTTGCATAGAATAATTAATAAATTAAACTGACAACTTTCTAGTTTAAAAAAAAATAATTTTTTTGAATATGAATAGTAAAATTTTTATAATGTATTTTTATAGTATAGTTAGTTTTTATTTCTGTATTCAATCTGTGATATAAAATGGGAGGGAAATTGAATTTCTAATACCACGTTTATATAAAAATGATTATAGCTATTATGTTTCCACTGATAACATTTGTCATCACTTTATCATATAAATAATATATGAAGCATAATGCTTTTTTCATACATTAATTAATACTTAGTATCTATATAGTTAATTTTAGAATTATGTGGTTAAATAACAATGGTTAATATTTATTATTTTTGTTAGTATTTTACTGAAATATCATTAATACAAATGATAGTTATAGTAAATGACTGATTAATATGAAAAATCTTTAATCAATGCAAAGTATTAATAGTTTTTTTATTAGTTATTTACAATCAAAATTTTAAATATTTTAATATAGTGTGTATTTTAATTTTATATTGCATTTCAGTAAGTATTTTCTTTAACTACAGCGAGCAAAATCAAATATTTGATTTAATATCATTGGAAGATTTATAGTTGAATCACACAGTAGACTAACACATCAACCATTAGATTCTGCTAGAAAATTAATTTCATTCGTATACTAATAATTAAGAAAAGTCTGAAATGCTTAATTAGTTTTATAAAATGTTTGAAAAGAATGTACTGTCTTTTGTTAGTACAAAGAATACAGTATTACAATGTTAATTTTGATTTTTTAATTTTATGAATTACACTTACATAAAAAAATATTGATGAATTAATAAATAGGCACTTAAATGAACACATGGATTATATTCCTTTTTTTAAGGGAAATCGTAGTATAGTAACAGCAGTAGAAGCAATATTCTTTTTATTTTATATCGTAAAGTATAATAATTTAAGTTCTGTGTTTTTTTGAAATAATGAAATTTGAATGCGTATGTGTACATATATATATATAATATATATTATATATATATATATTATATATATATATATATATATATATATATATATATAAATATTATATATATATATATATATATTATATATATATATATTATATATATATATATATATATATATATATATATAAATAATATATATATAATATATATATATATAATACACATACATACACACACATGTCCTTGGGAAAGGTTTGTGGTATTTAGCAACATGGTATAGAAAGTTCTATGAAAAAAATATCTAAAATATGATAAAATTCTTCCGATTTTTGTAATATCACCTAAAAGAAAAATTGAAGGTATAGGCTACAACTGGATAAAGTAAACGACTTAGAATTATAGCCATCAATATGTGTCTATCAACATGTTAAGTAAAATATGTCAGATGTTTCAAAACTGTGTCAATTTAAAGTAAATTGTGTGTGTACATGAATAAAATGCAAAAAGTAATTTTGTTTACATACAATAGGACCTTAACTCTGATTATTTTGATCTACAGTAGCCTCAGTTGTAATATCTCATTATTTAAAAGGTGATATTTGGAAAATAAGAAATTAAATATGTATGTTATTTTGATAGAATTGTAACTAAAACATGTTTCTAAAAAAATATTGACCTCAGGACAATGTATGTAGTGATATCTTCATATATTTTTTTTATTTTTGCCACAAATATACTTATTCAATTATTCTTAAAAAATGCCAGTATATGCTTCATATATAAGTGTTCATATGTAATTTAATTAACTCAAAATGTGGTCAAGTGCTTTATTTCACATGATTTAACTTACTTTTAATATAATTTTAGTAATATTTACTGATTTATAATAATTTCTATTAAGGTTTTTCCTTTTGAAATGTTTTAAAAAAATAGTGTACATTCATATAATTTAAAAATGTATACAAAATAGCTAGTCTGCTGTCTATATGGAAATATTTAATAAAGTAGACTGAATATATACATTCTCAGAGAGTAAATAAATTAGTAAGTATAAAAAGTTGAAGTTGTAATTTATGATAATTGAATATAGAGGTAGATTCATTTTATAAAAATAAAATTCAGTCAAATGATACATCTGTTCAACATGTTTATAGATTTGTATTTAAACTTGATGTTTTTATAGTCATTGATATATTGATATTTTTAAAGTAAACTTGCCTTGCAATATTTTATTTTTATAATGTGAATTATACCCATTAATAGATATATTATTTTTTATATTTCCGTATTATATATATTTAATTTTTTATATATTTTATTAATATACTAAAAAAATTTAATCTAGGTGATATATACAACGTAATAAGATGTTCAACATAATAAAAAGGTAAATATTTCAAAAAAATTGTTTACTCCTTTCACGCATTTTAATATAAATTTATATGAATGTGTATTTGATTTTAAATAGTTTTCAACAAAACATTTTTATTCTACAATTTTCCATTTTTAAAAAGTTATGTACAATCTGCAATAATTTATGTATAAACAGTTTTGTTTCACGTATGTGGCCTTGTCACCTAAGTGTAATTGTACGTTTATATATATATATATATATATTTTGGAGAAGCTAAAATATTCCAAAATTTTTATAGTTTCACTTACATGTAATCTCGAAACAAAACAACATGATTATTTACATTTGTATATTTTTTAAGTAGATTATCAAATAAAACAATTTTATCTTTTTTAATTAATACAATATATTCATTTTAAATGTTTTTGCTTACAGTAATTAGTTCTATTGTATTTCAAATCAAACCAATTTTAAAAGTTTAATTATATGTTTTTATAATTGTGATCCTGTTAATATGTTGCAGAGGTAGTTTTCCTTTTTAATCACTTGAGACTGTTCGCCACAACTAGTTTTGATACGTATGTTATCTTCAAGTAAATTTTACATAAGTTATCGAAAAACTACTTGAAGGTGTTAAATGAGCTGAAACTAGTACTGGGTGAGTAACAGACTCAAATTGATACAAAAAGACAAGCAGAACAACAAATCATTTTTATTATATTTTATGCCATTTGTCAGTAAATATATTAAAAACTATATGAGTGTATTTTTAGATATTTTTTTACATAAAAGATTTTCAAATACTTAATTTGAAGTTTTATTTGTAAATAAGTATTATTTTTTAATTCACATGTATAATTTTGGATAAATATTAATCTCAGATTTATATTCAGTTTCTATAAAAGTATTTTTCATTTCGAAAAGATCTAATAAAAGTAATCTGTCTATGAAAAAAATACAAGTTAAACTGGGAATATGCAGAAAATATGTATTTCTAAATCTAATAAAGAAAATTGTTATTTTTAAGTTTTCAAAATTATACATTTTATATGAGTTTATTTTGAAACATTTTGTTATAGGAACATTAGCTTGGAATAGAAAATTTATAAATACCATTTCTTTTTTCATGTTGAAGCTAAAAAATTGACGCTAATTACCTTAGTTGTTGACCTGTCCATAAATTCCAAATATCTATCTGAAATAAAAAAAAAATTATTTACTATTTGATAAAACACTTTAATTTGTGTATTAAGTTTTTATTTATAAAACAGTATTTGAGGAGATACAAACAAATTATGACAATATGGAATTACAAGTAATAGAATGAACAAAAATATATTGTAAAAAAATTGAGAAATTATAATTTATTTAATATTTACCTTTAATGTTCCATATCTCACCTTATGCCCTTTTATATGCTACCCAAATGTTTGATAGTGTGTGGAATAGATATTCTTTGGGAAACAATAATTTTTTTTATTTTACAAGAAAAGGTATTTAATATTCAACTAAATTTATTATAGTATTAAAATATGAAAATATTCTTATTTTTTATAAATAATAATGTTTCTATTAAAACCAACATTAATTTGCATTTAATGTAATAAAGTTGAACATTTATTGCAACTTAAATACTCCAACTATAAAGGAAAGTGTGTTTTATTTGTTTTTTGTTATTTTATTTAAAAAAGTAATTAACCTAGACATTAATTAAAATATAAATTTAACATTTTTTTATAATTGAGTTTATCAATTGGTGTTTACTTTATCACTAATTTGTATCATAAAAGTTATTTAACATCTGTCATGGTAGTCTTCATCGTTTAATATCATTTAAGTTTTTATTTTTCACTACTATTTTCGACACATGTTATCTTCAGTAAAATTGAGATAACTCGATTATCTAAAATCTGTCTGAAGATAGTATATCTACAGAAACTAGTAGTGGAAAGTAGAAAATTGTAATCTAAAAGAATGAAGATCAACAGAACAGCATATGATCACTGAAATAAAAACATTTTTCTTTATTTGCTGTGATTTTTTGGATTGACAGAATGTCTAATGCCTCGATAAAAGTTCGTACCTAAGTAAGTCGACTACAAGTCGCTGTTAAATATCCAATTAAAATAAACTCATGATTATCGTGACTAAATCTTGTTGAAGAATCCAGCTGTTAATGAATGAAATGTGTATTTTATTAAAAATAAAGTTAAATTTGAGATTTAGTTATATATTCTGTTTATAAAACTGCTTATACTTTGATTATTCGCTGAAAATATTTCTATCAACTATATGCACTGAATTAAATAGTAATGATTATAGCTTAATTCATTTTACTGTATCAAAAACACCATAGCGTTAAAAAAAAGTATAAATATTTGTCTGTTGATATATTAATATATTTTTATAGACGGAATTTCGTATTATTATAAACTATACTTTTTTTGGTCAAAAGTTCAATAATTGATTATTGATAACTTTGATAGCTGTTTATGAATATTTCGACTGTAATATCATCATTCTCGGGGTGTTTACAAATAGGAACAGTGGATTTTGTATATTTTAATCATATAGAGGATAATTGTCATTGAAATGTGCATAATTACCAATTAGAATGAAGAATAATTACTGAACATTTTTGACTAAAATAAATTTTGTGGTTTATAAATATATGAAAATTATGAAAGTTAGTTCAGCTACAATTACAAAAAATATGTGTGTCATTAATAAGCATTTCGATGGAAACGTTATGTGTGTTATTTCTTACAAGATTTTATGTTATCTTCGTTTAAGTATCTATATGTTGAATACAGTTAGGGAGGGTGATATACGTTTTTTTTTTGTTATTTATTGAATAATAATTGTGATCAATGGTAAAACCACGCAGTTATGAGTCTAGAGTTGCCTACCACTAGTTAAAAAAAATAAATATTGAAGTGAAAATTACAAAAAAGCATAAAAAAGTCATTCGTAAATTTGTATTTTATTTGTATATAGTGTTTGATATATTTTAATAAAGAATATTACATTATCAATATATTGTTATACCTATTAATTTTGTTTGGTAAAGTAGATAAATCGATTTATTAAAGATCACAAATATAATAATTCCGCTTTAAAAAGTTGCTGTGTATCAATATTTTTTTGCTATACAAGATAAATATTGCATATTATTTTCCTTTATGAATTTCTAATCTATTAATTAACCCATACGACTTAAATTTATATATATATATATATATATATATATATATATATATATATATATATATATATATATATATATATATTAGCAAATTACCGGCCAAACACATAAAAATATGGTTTTTGCTGATTATTCGTGAAATATCGGGGACAAATAGGGTTTTACGCACTGTGCATTAAATTTTGGCAACATATAAATATGTGTTACACTATATATGCTTAAGATGATATATCTTAACGACTTGACTAATATTGCGTGCTTTAATCATATTCAAATCAAAAGTAACAACAAATTTCAACCTTCAACCCCACAGTTTTCAAAGATTTCTTTTAATCGCTAAAATGGGCAAAGTCATTAAAATGGATAAATTCGTATATTTATTATTACTTTGACTTATTACAGGCCAAATTCAAGTACAGTTGGAATCTTTCATTAATTACCATAGTTAAAAACGATCTCGAAAAATTAAAAACTACCTGCAGCTACAAGACATTCAGTCGTTATTTTTTTGTGGGGCGTGTGTGGTGCTCTTAAAATGTTTGCCTGAAGTATATATTAGACTACAAATGGTCTTTACTCTTTTTTATGTAATTGAATTTGTAATTTTTATGTACCCAGTGTCATTTGCGTGATTGAGACAAGTATTTTAATACCTTATTTATCAAAATTGGTCTACCCGTTTTGAAGTTACAGGGGCACTTTTTTCGTCCCTGACGAAATGGCATTTTATAGCCGTTATCTTGATTTTTTTGAAAAACTATACACCCGTTTTTAATTAAGAGATTAAGAAAAATTATTTGACACCTTGGTTATCAAAATAAGTCCAACCGTTTGCTGGGATCAAATGAACATTGTTACATACATACACGCGAAAAACATTATCTTTCTCCTTTTGGCTTCACCGTAGTCACGTAAAAAGGTTCTCTTCAAATTTCATACAAAAGTATTTGATTTTTTAAAAGTTATAACCATTTTTATAAAGCGATGCAACATAGTCGAAAATCTTAAAATATTATTTATTAAATAGTGACAAATTTTAATTTTCATTTTCATGTTAATAAAATATTACAAATTATTCGTTTTATCCGGATATATATATATATATATATATATATATATTTATACTAATATCAAATAAAAGTTGGCATATACTTTTTCTCGAATAGAAGAACAAGTAAGAATAAAATGTACTTTGGGTTTTTTTATCCCATTTAGAGTGTAAAGATTGTCATTATATGTAAGTGTGTATGCATGTGTGAATTCATGTGTGTATGCATTTGTGTATATTTTAGTATATGAGGCGGGTTTGAAAAGTAACTTTTCTTCAATATTAAAGGCAACATCTTCAGTTGAAAAGTGTACTTTATTTTTTGACATAATCGCCTCAAAACTCGACGCACTTGTCCAAATTTTCTCCAGTTCGCGATTCCGTCCCGGAAATGGGTTTCTTCGAATTCGTCAAAATAACCGTCTGCGGTCTCTATCACGTCTTTATTCAACCGAAATCGTTTTTCAGGTAGGAACATGTTGATTTTCAGAGACAGATGGAAGTGCAAGGGAGCCAAATCAGGGGAATGCAATGGATGCGAAAGGGTTTCAAATTTCAATTCGGTCAATTTTTGCTAAGCGACAACGCTTGAATGAGCCGGTGTATTGTCATGGTGAAACAATACTTTTGTAGATCATTCCGGGATGTTTTTCCGCGATCGTTGCTTTTATCTTGTCCAAAAGTACGGCGTAGCCATTGGCTGGTAACTGTTTTTGCCTTTTGAAGATAATCGATCAAGACAATTAACTTAGCATCACAGAAAAGTGACGCCATCATCTTTTCAACCAAGTGAATCGTGTTTGCCTTCTCCGTAGCCGTTTCACCGCGTTCAGTTTACTGTTTTGATTGCGTTTTCGATTCTGGTGTGTAATGACGAATTCACGCTTCATCCATGGTCACAAGACGCCGCATGAAATTCATTAGATTCTTTTTAAACAGTGCTAATGTTGACGTACGAATTCGTTTTTTCTTTGCAGTGAGCAAACGCGAAATCCATCTTATGGAAAGTTTTTTCTTACAAAATTCGTTATCCAAAATGTAATGCATTCGCTGATTTCAAATGCCTATGACCTCTGCTATCTCGCTCACTTTCATTTACCGGTCGGACAAAACCATATCATGGGCTTTATCGACGATTTCTGGAGTGAATGCTGTTATAGGACTACCTGAACGTGGTGGATTCGTTCATTAGAAATTATTACTAAAGGTTTATAAGGTTCAATTAATACAAGAATTGAAGTTCACTGCTTCGGAGATTTGTTAATTGGATACTGGAACAACAATATGGGTTTTCTAAAAAATTCATCTCTAGCGATGAGGATCATTTCGAAATCTCTGGCTACGTTAACAAGCAAAACTACCGAATCTTGAATGAAGAAAGTCCGAAGGTGATCGCAGAGAGGCTATTACATACGGAAAGAATGACTGTTTGGTGCGCGCTTTGGTCCGGTAGAGTCATTGGTCCTTACTTTTTTGAAAAACAAGCTGATAAAGCGATTACTGTGAATGGAGAAATATACCGAAACATGATAACCAATTTTTTGAGGGTAGAATTAGATAATGTTGATCTGGAGGACATGCGGTTCCAGTAGGAGGATTGCAACAAGTCACACAGATGATGTAACAATTGATTTATTGAAGACGAAATTTCCTGATGGCCTTATTTCCAAAAATAGAGACATTAATTGGCCTCCGAGATCTTGCTATTTAACACCGTTAGACTTCTTTTTTTGGTGTCACGTTAAAGGACAGGTGTACGCCAATAATCCTTAAACAATTTCCGACCTAAAAGATGAACTCCTAAGATTAGTTGCTGAGATAGAGGCCCAGTTGTGTAGGGATGTTATTGAAAATTTTAACAAAATAATGGTTACATGTAAGAAAGCACGCGGAGGTCACTTACACGATATTATTTTTCATTTATAAATGATATACCCCCAACTATTATTTACAATGAAGACATTTGAAATTACAGCACAATTTTTTTTCATTTCAAATGAAAAAATCGCGTCATTAAAAAACTCTGTATATATATAGTCTGTAAAAATTAATTCGGCACCTTTAAATTGAATCAATAATAACGTTGTTTTATTTTTTTTAAAATGTGTAAATTTTACTGAGTGAAAACA
Organism: Acanthacorydalis orientalis; assembly: GCA_034766995.1. NCBI lineage: Eukaryota > Metazoa > Arthropoda > Insecta > Megaloptera > Corydalidae > Acanthacorydalis > Acanthacorydalis orientalis. The sequence goes on from CM068313.1 coordinate 52,638,535, forward strand.
AAATTCAAGCTCGGACGAGCTTACTTGAGTGCGTGAAAAAAAATCAGTTTCTCGAAGCCGAGTTAACTCGGATGAGTGCATTAGGTGGTTAAATATTTTTAGGTTGGCATATTAAAATCCTAAATGAGAAAATATTTTAACTTAAAACAGAGTTATGATTGATTCAATTTAAAGGTTACGAGCTTATTTTTAGAACTTATATATATATATAAATATATATATATATATATATATATATATATATATATATATATATATATATATATGTATATGTATGTATTTGAGCTACATTTTTACATTAGAGACAAATTGTCTACAAAGAAAACTACTTTACGATAATGGTTTTATATATTCTACTATTTAATATTATCTGTGTACTATATATATATGCATATATTTATCGTGTATTTATTCAACCCCAATCGTTTTTCAGACAGGAACATGTTGATTTTCAGAGACAGATGGAAGTGCAAGGGAGCCAAATCAGGCGAACACAATGGTTGCAGGAGGATTTCATATTTCAATTCGATTAATTTTTGCAAAGCGACCACGCTTGTATATGTATATATACATACGAGTATATGTATGTATATGTATATGTATATATATATATCATTATCATCATCATCTTCAGCCCCTGTTAATCCACTGCTGGATAAAGGCCTCTTCCATGATTATCCATTTTGTTCGATTTAGTGCCTCTCTTTTCCACAGTTTTCTAAGAAAGTTTTTAATATCCTTATCCCATCTGTTCATTGGTCTCTTTTTGGGTCTTTTCATATTCCTTGGTTCCCAGTCAATAATTTCTCTTGTCCATCGGTTGTCTTCTCTTCGTGCGATATGTCACGTCCATTTCCATTTCAGACTCTTTACTCTTGTTATTATATCTGTGACTCCTGTTTGTTTTCGTATCCATATATTATTTAATTATTTATACAATCTTTCTGATCAGTTGCTATTGCTATACAAGTTATTTCACTGCAAATATTGAAATTCAGTGAAGTATTTTCTCGAAACAATTTTGTTCACTTAACCGTAATTTTAACAAGTTATGTATGTTTGAGCTACATTCTTACATTAGAGAGCCAAATTGTCTACAAATAAATTTATTTTGCAATGATGGTTTTATATATTTTATCATTTACTATCATCTGTGTACTACATGTATATATATATATATATATATATATATATATATATATATATATATATATATATATTCGAGCTACATTCTTACATTAGAGAGCCAAATTGTCTACAAATAAATTTATTTTATAATGATGGTTATATACATTCTATTATATATATATATATATATAGTACACAGATGATAGTAAATGATAAAGTATATAAAACCATCATTGCAAAATAAATTTATTTGTAGACAATTTGGCTCTCTAATGTAAGAATGTAGCTCAAACATACATAACTTGATAAAATTACGGTTAAGTAAACAAAATTATTTCGAGAAAATACTTCACTGAATTTCAATATTTGCAGTGAAATAACTTGTATAGCAATAGCAACTGATCAGAAAGATTGTATAAATAATTAAAATGCATGCAAGTGATGTGCAAAAAAATTCAATGCATCATCGCATACACCGCCTGAATTTTCAAATAGTTTCGATAATTTCGAAACGACATTTAATTATCAGAATTGCATAAGTCGTTTTAATAAGTAGGAGCCACCGTGTCGTATTAAAACCGACCACTTTCACTCGCAGAATTTCAATATGAACTTGTTAAGGTTGAAAACAACAATGACCTAGAATAAAGTAAATACAGGTCAATATAACCTACACGACGATGTTGTCTTAAAGGCGATCGCTTATTTGTCTGTAAGATATTAAATTTTCAAAATTCACAACTTTAATAAGATTCATGCCGCGAATAAAAGTTGTCACGCCTACATATCCTATTTAATTGTATTTTCGTACGATTTTAATTTAAATATCAATAAATAAAACATTCGAATTTTGAAGGATGACATTTTGCAATTGATATTTAGTTAAATTGTCTGTATTTATGTTATAATATTAATATTATTGTAAGAAGTGTATTACTTTTTTATGTTTAAATAAATTGATTCATAAATAATGAAGTATGTACTGATTTTTAAACAAATCATATAAAACAGACTGGAGACCATATGCGGCCTTATACATTTGTATTAAGTTGGTAGGAAAATAATTGCGGTTTTCGTTTTTTGAATTCTAACTTTAATTTTTTTCAATGAAAGTGTCATTTCATCGTGTTCGTGTTAATATCATTTTAAATGGCATTTTTAAATCTGTATTTGGATAACGTCTATTTTAGTTTTATTATTAATTTTGCTTGAAATTGGACTATTGAATTAAAGATGAAAAGAAGCAAATAAGAGCATTTTTTTTGTATGAATTCACAACTGGTGGTAAAGCAGCAGAAAGTTCACGTAAACTAAACGATGCTTTTGGTGTGGGTATTATTAAGGAATGTACGATGTAATGGTGGTTCGAAAAATTTCGTACTGGAGATGAGAGCTTTGAAGATGAAGAAAATCGCGGGCGACCTTCTTCAGTTCATAACAACCTACTGAAAGCGTTAGTTGAATCAAAACCAGCACGCACAATGATTTGAGAGCTTGCAAAAAGCTAAACGTTAGTCATCCAACAGTTGAAACAGATAAGAAAATCAAAAAAGCTTGATAAATGTGTGCCGCACGAAAAAAATTGAATTGATTGAATTGAATAAAATCAAAAAAAATCGCCGTTAAGAAGTTTATTTTATACTTCTTTGACGCAACAGAAACGATCCATTTTTCGATCGAATTGTAAGGTGCGACGAAAAGTGGATCCTTTACAATAACAAAAAGCGGTCTGCACAATGGTTAGACAAAAATGACGCCCTAAAGCATTTCGCGAAACCGAAATTACACCGAAAGAAAATTACAGTGGATTTTCGGTGGTCTGCACTCAGTACATTCCACTACAATTTTTTGAATCCTAGCGAAACCATTACAGCCGAGAGTTATTGTCAAGAAATTGACAAAATGTACCAAGAGCTGCGACGTCTGGTTCCCACACTAGTCAATCGAAAAGGTATAGTCCTGCTGCACGGTCACACGTCGCACGATTAACCCTCCAAAAATTGAATGAATTTGGCTATGAAATATTGCTTCATCCACCATACTCACCAAACATCTCACCGATAGACTATCACTTGTTTAAGTATTTCAATAATTTCTTACACGGTAAGATCTTCAACAACCAAGCTTCTTCCGAAAGTGTATTTCGAGATTTTATCAACTCCAGAACTCCGGAATTTTAGTCCACCGGAATAAATAAGCTTGTAATTAATTGGCAAAAATGTATTGATTCTAATGGTTACTTATTTCGATTAATAAAGTTAATTATTAACTGAGAAAAATGTAACTGAATTTGAAGGTCATAAACCGCAATTATTCGTCTACCAACCTAAAATAATACTGCAAATTGTTAATAAATCATTTTCGAGAGAAAGTGCAATCTCAATACACAGTTTTGGAACTATGACATTTCAATTCTATTTCATAAATTAATTTCTCACACTCCACAAATCATAAAAAAATGTGATCAAATATATTCAATGAATGATTTATGATTATTTCTGATTGTTGCTAATGCGTTTTTCGATGATAAAACTTATTTTCTGTACGTTAATGGTCTGAAGATGACAGAACCACCATAGAAATGCGCCTGAACAACGATCAGAAATGATCATTAATCATTTATTGTACATTTTTGATCAAAAACAAGTTTAGTTTATGTGACGAGTAAAAATGTCATTTGTGAAAGAACGAGAACTTTAAACTTTGTTCTCAATTAAGTAAAAAAATATCACTTCTTCAATTATTTATTTCTTTGTTTTTCTGAATTAAAGATTATATTTTTTTAGTTACTAAAATGATTAAATAAGCTCGATTTTATAGATGTGTTTATAAATTAGCGATGGCGAATCAATGGCACTCAAGTTTTTCAAGTGGCATACGAGATTACTTTGTTTGCATGCAAACGATTTTTAAATGAAAATATTTTTTATTAGATATTTTTTCCAGCAAATAATCCTTTGGCGCTCGCTCAGATCAGTCATCGATTATTCAATAATTAAACGCTGACTTTTTTAAGTGAATTAAAATTAAAGTTATGAAGGCCGTTATCAAAATATTAAAAAAGAGAGAATCTATGTTGACAGTAAAGGCGAAAATATGCAAGGCAATTATACAAATATAAAAAAGGTATTCTGTTCGATAAAAATATTTTATCTAAAAAAAATCTTGAGATATTATTTGTATCGTCTAATCTTTTTGACTCCATACAGCGAAGGCTAACTGCACTATTTTACATGTACAAGAAAGTGGGTCCCGCACGAATTGACAGATGATCAGATACTGAGACGCTTAGAGGTGTGTTCTTCATTGATGATTCGAAATGATAAAACGCCATTTTTAAATCGAATCATTACTTGTGATTAGAAGTGGATTCTGTATGATAATAGAAAAAGATCTGGACAATGGTTAAATGCAAATGAAGGTCCAGGACACGCACCCAAGCCGTCATTACACCAAAAAAACTTATGGTTACTGTGTGGTGGGCAAGTAAAGGAATAATCCATTATTATTTTTTAAAACCAGGCGAAGCAATTACGGCTGATTCACATTGTCGCGAAATTGACAATGTAAGTGAAAAATTAAAAACAAAACAGCCAATGCTAATCAATAGATTTGGGCCAATACTATTGCTCGACCAGACATCTCGAATCACAATTTCCAAATTAAATTCATTAAATTATGAAATTTTACTGCATACCTCTTATTCACTAGATCTTTCACCGACAGTCTATCATCTTTTTCGTCACTTGGAATATTATTTAAGAAATAAAAAATTCCGAAACCAAACAGAAGAGATTCAAGGATTCGAAGACTTTATAAGCTCTGAACATGTCGATTTTTATAAAAATGGGTTGAACAATCTAATTTCTCGTCGGCAAAATACCACTGAAGCTGATGGAGCTTGATTTTGATTAAATATGTTTTGTTTTGTTAAAAATATTGCGTTTTAATTTTCACCTACAAATTCCGCAATTTCATGTTACACCCTAGTATATATATACTCGTATATATATATATATATATATATATATATATATATATATATATAAATATGTATGTATATGTATATATATATATATATATATATATATATATATATATATATATATATATATATATATATATAAATATGTATGTATATGTATATATATATATATATATATATATATATATATATATATATATATATATATATACAGTATCATGATGGCCATCGAAAATATTGGTCAATCGTGGAAGGAAGTAAAACCATTATTCATGAATGGAGTTTGACGCAAAATATGGCCTGAATGGGTATCCAAAGATGCGGGATGTAGATGGATTTGGAACATATATGGATTTAAAACATCTGATGGACGGGACTGATACAGCTGATGTAATACAAGAAGTAAGAAAATGAATCACTAATTGCGTTTCGAAATCAGTGAAATTAATATCAGAGGCAATGGACGTTTTTCAGCTGATGATCCTGATGAACAACGAGGTTCAAGAGCGGGAAAGAAATGTGGATGATGCCATAAATTGCTATAAACAAATTTATCGAGATAAAAGTCCGTGGGAATTCGATAAACTTTAAATAATTTTTTGATAAATCAAGCCCAGTCGACAGCAATGGACAGCGATTCTTCCAGTTCAAAATAGAAAATATTTATCATATACATTGAATGTCCAAATTCATTACATAATATCAGCGTCAGTCCATAAATTCGTGCATATATATATATATATATATATATATATATATATATATATATAAATATAATATATATATATATATATATATATATAAATATAATATATATATATATATATATATATATATATATATATATATATATATGTATGATTCGGCATGAGTTATTTCGTGGAACAGGACACTTGTGAACAAGATGTATTCTGTTTTGATATGTTCTCTCAAGTGGTCAGTTTATCATTGATTTTTGTAAACATCGGACTTATATAAGAGCTCCTAGAAAATGAATATCGATAAACAGCACAAACGGAAATTTCTGTACTTTTTAAATGGTGAAAGTGCAAATTCCGCAGCAGAAAAAATTAATAATGTTCATAATGAGAATGGTATCAGTGTCAGGACTGCCCATAAATGGTTTCAAAGATTCAGGGATGGACGAAGCAGTGTCAATGATGAGTTTCGGTTAAGGTGTCCTGTTAAGTTTGACAACGATACTCTAAAGAGTCTTGTAGATTCAGAGTCAAAACTAACGGTGGATCAGATTGCAGAAAGACTTAATTCATCCCGTGGAACAGTATTTCGTCATCTAAACGAGATAGGAAATGTGTCCAGGCTTGAAAAATGGGTACCATATGAGATATCGGAAGTAAATTTCCGGCAACGAATAGACATCTGTACTTTTCTTTTAACCCGCTTTGAACACGATCCGTTTCTTGACCGCATGGTGATATTTGATGAAAAGAGGATATTTTATCACAATGTCTTAAGAAAAAAGCCAATGGACAGATAAGGATAAGAAGCAGTTACCAACAGCAAAGTAGGAATTGCATCCAAAAAAGATACTTTTATTTGTTTGGTGAGATATGTACGGTGTCACCCACTTTGAAGTATCAGAACCAAATAAAATGATTAATTCAGATTTCTGCTGTCAACAGATTTCATGTTTAAACTCAACACTAATTAAAAAATACCCGCGATTAGTGAATATTAAAAAGGTTTTGTTCCACCATAATAATGCTAGACCACACACGGTACAGACATCACTACAAAAAATTATAGACTTTAATTGGGAGCTCCTGCCTCATCCCCCTTACTCACCAGATATTGCTCCTAGTGATTATCATTTATTTTTGACTCTTCAGGATTTTTTATCTGGAAACAAATTAAACAATAAAGAAATCTAAAAAGAAATTTCGTTTTTTTTGCATCAAAACCAGAGTCCTTTTACATAAATAGAATTAAAAAATTACTTTTGTAAGTTGACAAAAATTTATTGATAATGAATGAAAATATATCATTGATTAAAATAGTAAAATCTGTTTTATTTGCATTGTTTGAACATTTCTCAAGAACATACACGAATTTATGGCTTGACCTGATACTTTTGTTCGACTAATTTTATTTTTTACAATGAATAAAAGATTTTTTTTTTAAATTTCAATCATTATACATTTCAATTTAAGTTAATTTTCAGTTTTCATGATATGTATTATTTATTTCGATGAAACGAATCAAAAGAAGTCATATAGAAATACTATGTAATAGATTGTTTCGATTTGCGTTAGCTTTCTTTAGAACCAATTAACAAAACAAATCGAGGTCTTAGTCTAGTTAAAAATACAGTCTATAAGAATATTTTTATTGTATTCTGTCAAACACAGACATACCAAAACATCTATTGATTATATAAAAAAAAAAATTTGCAGATACTTTGAGAGATTTGCTTGAAACCGTTTTGAACAGATCCCGCAGCTGGATGTAATTTATAGAAAAAAAAATATCGCGTAGAAAATGTCCGTCGTGATTACTTTATGACCGTTAGTTTGAATGCACGTCTAACCATAAAGTAAATCCGTTTATAAACAAAGCTAACGAACTTACAAGTGCGACTGCATTGTTTCATAAACATGTAACACGTTCAAGAGCTGTTCAAACATGCACTCAAATAGTACCGACTTCCTAGTCGTGTGTGTGTGTGTTTTTATAATCACGAGATAACCGAGTCGATGGCTCTTTTTATTGTTCGAAAGGCGACTTAATGCCGTTCAGTCCGTATCAACAAACAATTTCCAAACAGATAATCGAGTTATTTATCGCACCGAACCAATAAATAAGAATGTCGGAATTTCGCCACGCACCATACTCGTTTTACCTTAATTCCTTTTGTATTGTTTTCATATCAACAAAATAAATAAAATGCTTTAAAAATAAAACGTCGATCAATAATTGATTTCTATGAGCGTAGAGTCACTCGAAAAAGTACCTGATAAGATAGATGCGAATAATGGTGCTGACAAGTGGTTTAATGAAATTATTTATCTAATGAATTATTGTACATTATTTCGATGACAATGATCTTGATCGAGTCGTTTAGATTACAGCTCATTCGTTTTTTTTTGTTTATATTTGTTAAATTATTTTTTTTAAAAATTAATCGTTCTGAAACAACTACGTCACCGCTTGTGGATCAATTTTTAATTTAATTTTCGTGTGAAATTTCATTAACGTTCGCGGTATTTTCCAAGAACGGCCGTTGTTATCGGATCGATTGAGTGGGATGGTATTAAAATTAGATTTATTAAATTGTCCGAGCAATATTGTTTTACTGGAGATGTTTCATCTTTATATTTCATTGAATTTAATGATGTGTTTTAAATATCTCTGATAAAAGTATCTGAACATTAAAATTTATAAAGAACTGTATTTTCTAAATAGTAAAAGAGTTGATTAGATGACTGGAGACCTAATCATGAATGTGGAATTATTTTGCTGTGAATCTTTTTAGCTAGATTTGCAAATATTATTGTTTTTTATGGAAGTACGTTTGAGTAATTATAAAATGTGAGAAAGAAATCATCACAGATAGCCGATAAAAAATAGTTAAATTAAAACATCATTTTTGACAAATAAAAAAAATGAAATGAAAGTATAACACGTCATATAAAAACCATTATAGCAGCTAGGATTCGGTGATTAAATACGAGGGAGATTTGAAAAGTTCGAGGCTTAACATATAAGTGGCGGTGATATTTTAAATATTTCTAGCGCATTATAAAGATATATATATATATATATATATATATATATATATATATATATATATATATAGGGTAGACCAAGACTAAGTGAACCTTTGATTTTTGACCCAGCTGAAAACGTTTCATGAACTTGTTTTTAGTATTGTAGATTACTATTAATGTCCCCGCGTTACGAACGGAGTTTAGTAGAGTTCTGTATAACGGTTCCGGTTTTATTACGTTTTGAGTGTTTTAGCAGTGCAGAAGTGAATTTTCGTTCTTGTGGATTTTTTTAATTATTCACAACTGTTTGTTGCAAACAATTCTGAATGTAAATGATTACGAAATTTGAATGTCTCCTGTACACATTACCGTTACTTGTTTTTGTCATATTTATGATATTAATATATTTTTTTATAATTAAAGTTCAAGTATGCATACGGGGCTAAATGAACCTGATGCGACCGGGGCTGAGTGAACATGAACTTAATTTTACTTTGATTTTTTTAACGTGTTTTTTTCTATAAGTTGAGTATTTGGAGCACTGAAACGATATGTACTTCGGGATCGCCCCGATTTCAGCGTATGAATACGCTATGAAATCGAATTTTGCAGGTCCAGTGTATTGGAAAAAAGTGTGCACGGCCGGTAAAGATTGGTTAACAGCATTTTTGAAGAAGAATATAGTAGTATTCATACGGAAGTCGGAAGTTACCAGTTTGGCACGTGCCATACGCTTCAACAAGATAAATATTAAGTGATTCTTTGGGCTGTTGAAAAAAGTAAAGAACAAGTATCATTTACCAGCTCACTGTATATGGAACATGGACGAAACAGAGGTCACAACGGTGCAGACACCAAGCAGAGTCATAGCTCGTCGAGCTGGGTCTACTGACTCAAACAAAGTCGTCCAACCGAGCGGACCTAACGTCTTAAATGATGTTGTCATAATTCGATGTGGACAAATTAGATGAATTCGACTTACAAGCCCTGTAAGTCGACCTCATGGGGAGATTATCTGGACTGATCCCGCTGACTTCGTCGCCAATGAGTCAGTCGCAGCTGAGATTGGCATCACCGAGTCTGTTTCAGTGACTATTGGAACATCTCGTCCTTCTTTTGAAAAGCCATCGGATTTTAAATCGACGCTCGAAAGTATTTGAGCATATCCGAAGGCCGGTATGAGAAAGCAGACTCGAAAAGGACGTAAGCGACAAACAAGCGCCATTCTCACGGACTCACCTGTTATGAAGGAACTGGTAGTAGATTTGAAGAGGGCTAAACAAAGGAAAAAAGAGGTTCTACGAAAGTAGTTTCTAAACCTCCACCGACAGTGGCTTCCAAGAAGAGAGAATGACCGAAAAAAACAGTAGATTACATTTATCCGATCCTAAGTACCTTTTTCATACCTTAATTTAGAAGAAAAGTTTCATACAATAAATGTGGATTATGGAAAAAAGCTAAATAATTGATATTCAATATTTTTCCTGATAAAAACACTTTCTTTTTAGTTTTAACCAATTTTTAATATAGAGGTTCACTTAATCCCGGGGGAGGTTCTCTTAAACCCGGAAATTTTGACATGTCAAGTTTCGCACGTCTTCACTTTTCTTAAATAACAAGAAAAATACAAAATGAATATTAAAACTGCCTACACATTTTTGTAGTTAAGGGTTTGACCTTTGCAATAGCATAGTTTATTTTGAGAAATACATTTATTTTATTAATGAATAACGATTTTTTTAAAAAGCGGTTTACTTAACCCTGGTTTTCTTTCTCTCTCTCTCTCTCTATATATATATATATCTTATACATAACCTTAAAGTCTATAATTAATATGTCAAGTAGTTTATTGTGAATATCAATTTAAATAAAGCTCTTTTTATGCTGTTATAATAGATAAAGTTAAACATCGGGCATTGATCAAGTTTTTTGACAAAAAAAGGCTTAATGCTAACAGAGATGTTTAATGAGATGAAAAATGTACTGGGTGATAGTGCACCTTCGTATATAATTGTAAAGAAGTGGGCAGCTGAATGTAAATATGGCCGTGCAAGCTTAGTAGATAACCCGCATAGTGGACGTCCAAAAACTGCAACGACAAAAGAAATCAGCCACAAATTACATCTTATTGTCTTGCATGATAAGCGATTGAAGATGTCCGAGATTGCTAAGGCTGTGGGTGACTTAGATAAACGACGTGTTTTACATCCTCTGAACACCCTCGTGTTTCACAATCAACTGAAGAGTTAAGTATGAAAAAAATATCGGCAAGATGGGTGCCGCGTTTGCTGACAATTGATCATAAATGCATTTTTAATATATATATATATATATATATATATATATATATATATATATATATATATATATATATATATATATATATATATATATATATATATATATAGATAGATAGATAGATATAGGGGAGACCAGGGCTAAGTGAACTTTTGCTTTTTGATGCAGATAAAAACGTTTTATGAAATCGCCTTTAGTACTGTGGGTTACTATTAATGCCCCCACGTGACCAACGGAATTTAGTAGTGTTCAGTGTAACGGCTCCAGTTTTATAATGCTTTGAGTGTTTCAGCAGTGCAGAAGTGAATTTTTGTTCTCTTGGAAATTTATAATTATTAACAACTGTTTGTTGTAAACAATTCTGAATGTAAATGATTACGAAATTTTAATGCCTCCAGAACACATTACCTTTTTTGTCATATTTAAAATATTAATTTATTTTTTTATAATTAAAGTTCAAATATGCATACGGGGCTAAGTGACCATGATCTCAATTTTGTTCTGATTTTTTTTAATTTATTTTTTCTATAAGTTGAGTATTTGGAGTACTGCAACGATATGTGATTCGGCCTCTCCCCGAAATAGATGCAGATTTCGGCGTATGAATACGCTATGAAATTGAATTTAGAAGCTCCAGTGTTTTGGAAACAAGCGCGCATGCCTGGCATAGATTAACTAACAGCATTTCTCAAGAAGAATACAACAGTATCCATACAGAAGCTTGAAGCCACCAGTTTGGTACGTGCCACGAGCTTCAATAGGACAAATGCTAACCGATTCTTTAGGATGTTGAAAAAAGTACAGGACAAGTATCATTTCCCGGCTCACTGTATATGGAACATGGACGAAACAGAGGTTACAACAGTGCAGATACCAAGCAGAGGCATGGCTTATCGAGCTGAGTCCACTGACATAAACGAGGTCGTCGAATCGAGCGGGTCCAGGACTTAAGTGATGTTGTTATAACGGAATTCGACGTGGACGAATTAGATGAAATCGACTTGCAGGGTGTGGAGATTATTGAAGTCCTGCCTGACACCGCCAAATTCGATACGGCCTGGACTGATCCCGCTGATTTTGTCACCACCGAGTCTGTCGCAGCTAAGACTGGCATCACCGAGTCTCTTCCCGCTATTATTGGAACGCCTCGTTCTTCTTTCGAAAACCTAACGGATTTTAATCGACGCTCGAAAGTATTTGAGCATAACGAAGGCCGATCCGAGAAAGAAGATTCGTAAAGAACGTAAGCGGCGAACAAGCGCCATTCTCACGGACTCACCTGTTATGAAAGAACTGGTACTGGATTAGTAGTGGGCTAAACAAAGAAAAAAAGGCGCTTCTACGAAAGTAATTTCAAAATCCACACCGGAAGTGTCATCCAAGGAGAGAGAACGACAGAAAAAAAACCAGTGGTTTGCAGTTATTCGATTTTAACTACCTTTTTCATGCCTTAATTCAGAAAAAAAATTTATGCAATACATGTAAATTAAGGAAAAATGGCCAAATAAAATGTATTAAATATTTTTCATAATAAAAACGTTTTATTTTTATTTTTAACCAATTTTCAAAATAGGGGTTCATTTAGCTTCGGGGGAAGTTTACTTAGCTCCGGAAATTTTGACATGTCAAGTTTTGCATGTCTTCACTTTTTCTTAAATAACGAGAAAAACACAAAATGAATATTAAAACTGCCTACATATTTTTATACTTAAGTGTTTGACCTTTGCAGTAGCAAAGTTTATTTTGAGAAACACATTTATTTTGTTAATGAAAAATGATTTAAAAAAAAACCTTTTCACTTAACCCCGGTCTCCCCTATAAATACATCATATATCATGGCATACAAGGTGATCTACATATAAGATGAGGTCGAAATTTTAAGATTTTTACATTTATCATATTTCTTAAATTGGACACCTCTTTCACATGTTATAATAATTTTTTTGTCTAAATTCGATGTTAGGGGAATTACATTATTCAATTTAAAATTTCAAAACTAAAATTCGAGGAATCACTTTGTTTTGACACTGTGTATTGAAACATCTCGCACGGCTTGTATCTAGAAGGTTATGGCTATGTATTTTATTTTTAAAAGTTTTTATTTAAAATGAATTATTCAATGATGTTACTTTATATATCAGGGGTGGGCAACTTCTTCGATAATAAGAACGACATATTATATTTTTCATACATTTTTGAATGTTCAAGAGTCACAGAAAATATTATTTTAAAATTATATTTATAAATAACAAAAAGCATAACTATATAGTAAAATATGTAAGGCAGAATATGTTTAATTTCTACTCGTTGAACACTGATTCAGTGTTCATTTTTGCAGTTAATAATTTAAAATCTGGCAAGTAGGATGTTAAATCTGTTCTAAAAAGCTCAGTGTGTGGATGTCAGTGACAATAGTACGATGTTTTGACTTGACGAATTTCATTACAGAGAAGAGAGATTCGCAGCAGTAAGCTGTCCTAAAAACAAAGAGTAGTCGGAAGCCAGTTTTCTGAAGATCGGGACACTTTCCTTCTGAGATTTGTTTCCAAAAGTCAGTTAGAGATAAACTTTATGTACTAGTTTCAAACCCACCTCTTCCTCAAGAATCGGCAGAGATTATTGAGCTCGTAGATCAATAATCTCTGTCTCTGACAAAAAAAATATAAATATAAAGCAACATAGCAATTTTATAAAGCGATTTTATAAATATAAAGCAGCATCGACGATAAAAAGTTTAACAACGGGACATCCATTGTTGATGACATCAATCACAGAAGGATTCACAAGAAATTCAAAACATGGTTTTATTTTTTTTAGTTTCTCAAATCTATTATCAAAATCATTATAAAGTGTTTTTTATGTTTCCTTCGTATTGTTTTAATTTACTGTATTTAATTTCAGCCTCATAAAAATCCAGTTTAAAGTAGCTCTACTGGCACTTCCATAGTCTTTGAGTGTTTGAAAATAAATAATGCATAACGCTTAAACACCGGTTTGGACACATAATGCATATGAATGTTTGAAAATATAATATGAATTACCCGTTTATATATAAAATATTCTAATATTGGTAAATACTATACTACTATTGATTATTAATATAAAATTTTTGCAAAAATGGCAATGAAGCACAATATTGTCGCCGGAGCTGCACAGAGTAGCTTTGGGAGCTGCAGTTTGTCCATAGTTGTTATGTACCAAAGTTTAAGTTCTTTTTTTTAAATAAAGAATTTAATTTTTATATGAACACAATAAATTCTTTGTGTTATTTTAAAGTTTCTGTTTTTGTATTGTGCGTATAAGACGACCTCCTATTTTTTGAAGATTTTTTTGGGTTTTAAACGTCACCTTATACCCTGAGATATATTGTATATATATATATATATATATATCTTTATTAAAAAATAAAATAAATATTGTTCGAATCCAAAGTTGTCACTACCAAAAATTTTTTTATTGTCGTTTAAAACCTTGATGTAAACATTTATGCGGTGAAACTGTTATGTCTTTGTCAACGTTTATTGAAATTACGTTTGCTGTTTTTTGTGACTATGAATTTTGTACCTTACTAAGATCATATCTCTGATAATAATCTATTAATCTATATCACTAATAATAGTCTATTAATAATGAACTTAATCGCCAGTATCGATTTTTTAACGTTAACGCTATACTTTTATGAATCCTTTAAAATTTGAAACATTTTATATCCATGAAATCTATTTCATTTTAGTAAAACTTGAAAATAGTAAAAACGGTTGTTTTTCGTAATATAGTTTTGGTCGGCTTTCATAAATGAATTTTTCACTCACGGTAAAAACCATAGAACTTTTGCTTCACAAAAATGATTAATAATTGGTAACAGAGTATTTATTATGAGCATTTCGATAGATTATTCTGTAGTTGAACGCTTCGAGGATGGTAAAATCACCAACTAAATGTGTACAGACAACAAACAGAAATTAACAACTATCAACTAGTGTGTGGTTTAGAGTATGAATGAAAAATTTCATTGCGAAAGCCTTTCTTTTATAAATAGAAATATAGACACAGAGCGGCGTCAATAACTGGAAATATAAATTCAAAAAGAATAATTTTATTAAAGTACGACGTATTGTCGATTTGTTAAATTTCACTTTATTGCTTTCACTTTACAAGAAAAAATAACAAAAATTATGGTCTCTAATTATTTAAACATCCATAATACAGTCTAAATTTTACTCTATTTTTCTTTCGTTTATTTCCTTATATCAAAAATCAGCTAAAATGAATCGGTTTTAGTGATGAATAAGTGTCAATTATTGAATATAATTTAGTAAAGAACGGATTTAATAAAAAAACAGTGAAAGCTATTTATAATAATTACACTTTAGAAGTAAGAAAAAGTCTTATGTCATGCACATTTCAAGTATAGATTTGTATAGAAGTGGAATTTCCATTTTTGGGCTGTTGAAAAGAGGTTAGCAGCTGTTGAGACTTTGTTACTGAAAAATATTTAAAATAAAATAGATGCATAAAGTGACAAATAAGAAAGTAATCATGGAGGAGTAAAATATTGCCGTTTAAGGAATAATCTGAATGAAATAAGATATATTAAGTATAAAAATTAATTCGGTGTTTTTAAATTGAATCAGTCATAATTCTGTTTTAAATTAAAATATTTTCTCGTCGTTTTAGGATTTTAAAGTGTCCAAACTGAACATTTAAAAACACTATATATCTTGATCAAGAAGTTGGAATAACCTCATAAAACAGTAGTAAGACATTGCATACTTTTCGCATTCCAGTTGAAAAATAATTCCGCGGGAATGATTTGTTCAGCTTTTAGGGAAGGTTTTGTGATGCATAAAACGTGAAAAATGCCAAATAAGTTGAAATTACACAATTACTCCTTCTCTCGTAGAAAATTACTCAGATGTTTAAAAAAATGATAATATGTCGCAGATAGGTCCGGAGAAAAAGGTGGGCGAGGGAAGGTTTAATAACCCAGTTCATTAAATTTTTTTAAAGCCATTTGTGAGACGTGTGGTCGGGCGCTTTTATAAATAAGAATTGGTCCTCTTCGATTGACTAATGCTGGTCGTAAACGATGCAACTTCTCTTGCATTTTTCCAATTTCATGACAATATTTTTCTGCTGTTATTGTTTCACCAGGATTAAAGAAGTTGTTGTGAATGATGCCATTCCGACCACAAAACAGTGATTATAATCTTTTTTTCATGAAGCTTCGGTTTAGGAAACTGTTTTGGTGCTTCTCGGTCTAACCACTGTGATGAACATTTCCGATTGTTGTATAGAATCCACTTTTCATCACATGTGACAATAAGATAAAGAGGGATCATTTTTGTTATGCAAAAGAAGCGCAGAGAAGATTTCGTATCGCCGAATTGCTTGATATTCGTTTAGTTCATACGGCACACATTTATCCAGCTTTTTTGTTTTTCCAATTAGCCTCAAATGTCGAATAACTCATGAATGATCAACATTGAGTTCTTCTGCCATCTCTCGAGTTGTTTTACATGGGTCCACTTCAATAATAATACTTAAGTCATTAAAATACTTAAATCATACTTATATCATTACTGTCTTAACTTAAATGATACTTAAATCATTACTGTATATAGCTTAAGGACACCCACGACCCTCATGATCATCAAAGCTTTTGTTTCCATTACGAAATTTTTAGAACCAGTGTTGAGCTGTATGTTCACTAATTGAATCATCACCAGAAATAAAGTTGATATTTCGAGCAGTTTCTGTTGCTTTACGGCCCAATTTAAACTCATACAACAAAATCACTCGAATTTGCTTCTTTTCCATGACTAATTTAAGAAGTTATATTCAACAATACTAAAGAATGAAAACACTTGACATAAGCTTAAATCAGTAGTACTATTTTCATCCTTTACAATGATGTATCACATGACTATAACAAAAGATAATGGTAACTAGAAAAATCAGTGTCAAACTTAAAATGATAAAAACCGCAATTATTTTTGCCCCAACCCAATATGAAAAGTAGACAATTTAAAACAACTGAAAGATATTATATCGGAGGAGCACATGTCATTTTATAACGAAATATTCAGCTGGTCAACCGAAGAAACGGAAAAAACTCTATTAGAATCCAATGGCTAACATGATTATGCATTGTAATATTAGATTATAAGCGAGATACATATTTGTGTGCTATAATATAATGTTTTTAAATAAAGGATCACAATAAAAAAATTTTTTTAAACAATTTATCATTCATTTATTACAATTCCCTGCAAAACAACATAAATGAAAATAATTTACGTTGATATTTTTATACATTAAGGTTTCATAAGACAGTAGCTATTAAGCAACTAACAAATTAAAAGCCTAAGAAAACTTTACATCTATATAAATACATTTATAAAACAGAACAAAATTGTTCTTTATTGTTTATACCACAGATTTCCAACTCTTTTCATACAATGACCGGTTATAAAAAAATATTCTTTTTTATCGACCTCCCCCTCCTGAATATTGTAACTACTATTGTGCTTCACTTGCGACATTAAAACATTTCATGTGAATTTTTGAAGACATATTTGTAGTTTTGAAAATGATAATAAGAAATGAGGTGAAAATTGTTTTTAAGAATTCCTAAATGATTGTATTTAATAAAAAATTTAATAAATAATGATTATTATTATTATTAGCCTTGTTGATAATACACAGGAGTACATTGAAAACGAAAATACAGTTGAATAATATTAACAATAAAATCTAGTAAATAATATTTTTTTTTAAAAAAAAAACAGTAAATATGAAAATATACAAATTGTAATACAATTTATAGTTGAATATAAATATATCTATTAATTCACTAAAGTTTGTACTTAATGTGATGGTTGAGCCTGATGGATTGCAGAAATATTTGATATGTTCGGTTCGAAGTTACTTAGAACAATCCGCAAACATCCACGTTCTGATATATTTAATCTTTTTCTCGATTCTCTTAATAAATTAGCTACACGACTGAAACTGGCTTCTACTAGATAAGAACTAGGAAATGTTAAAAATATTGGTTCAGTAATATTTTTTAATCTGAGATATTTTCGACGGATTGATTCATCATTCCGAAATTTAGCATATCCATTTGTTTGGAATAAAACTTTTTTGCTCCAGATCTTCCTTTATTTCAATTAATTCTTGTAAGGAATCATCTTCTTCGGATATGTTTCTCTCGAACGATTGTATAATTCACGATTGTACACATAAATTATCAATGTGTTTGAAGCGAATGTTGATGTCTTCTTTTAATTTTGTCAAGTGGTTTATGTATAATATTAGGTTAGTGTAAAAATAACTGCGGTTTTTATCATTTGAAGTTTGGTACAGATTTTTCTAGTTACCATTATCTTTTGTTACAGTCATGTGATACATCATTGTAACAATCAAATTAGCACTACTGATTTCAACTCATATCTATTGTTTTCATTCCTTAGTCTTGTTGGATATAACCTCTTAAATTAGCCACGGAAAAAAGGAAATTCGCACGATTTTGTTATATGAGTTTGAATTGCGACATGAAGCAACAAAAACTGCTCGAAATATCAAGTTTCTTTCTGGCGAAGAGTCAATTAGTTTTTGAATAATTTCCTAAGAGAGAAGGTTTTCATAGATCAAGCACCAGCTCAGAGCGCTTTCGATGAATTGGTTCATTCCACGACTCCAGAATTCTATCTTGTAGGAATAAACAAACTTGTCTCCCGTTGGGACAAATGTGTGCAGGCCAATGGCCTTTATTTTGATCAATACATATAATTTTTAACTGATATATGCGTCTTTATACTCGATACGTAAAAAGCGCAATTATTTTTGCACCAACCTAATAGTATTTAAAAGTTCCATATTATAAAGTAAACAATATCTCACAACGCCACCGACTAGTGTTACTAATTTAAATGCTCGGTGTGTTGTAACTGCTGTTATGTTTTCTCTATAGTATAATATTTCTTTTTTTGGTATCAACATAGTAAAATTATAATATTAGATAATATTTCTGAAAGTTTAAAGTGTATAAATATTTTATTGAATATATAAATCCACTGTAACATTATATGTTACTATCATTTCGTTTCCAGCATCAGTATATAATTGTAAAATAAATATAGAAGCGAACCGAACATTAAAATTTGTATTCAACAAGTGCGCTTTATCAATAAATTAATTAATTTTTCGAAGAATCGATACGAACAGATTACAGTAAAGCAATTGATATCAATTTGTCATTTACATTTTAAATTCAGTTAGCGTGCTACGTTTATCCACAATATTGAAATTAGCGGCGACATTCGTCACACAATCACCTCTCGACATTATCGCACGTTTTTCTACAAAGCAATTATGACTTTTTCTTTATTTTATATCCAGCGTTCGCGCTGAATGGACGTTACAGCTAGTTGTGTGTGCGTGTGTGAAAGTTTATAGTTGAATTATGTGATATTGTTGTCGTCGGTTCGCGATCAGTCCACCGCACGGTTTGTCAGCCTCGTTTCATACTGTGATAATTAATTTGTCAATAGAATTGTACAGAATTGTCAACATGTCGTGGGTCGAAGATACGGGAGTGGATACGTTCGGAGAGCTCGATTTGACTAAACTGAAAGTTGATCAGTGTTACATTAAAGTTGTATCTCATTTTAAAGAAAAATTGTGGCTGTATTCCATGTACGAGGACTGCTATAAGGCATGTATACATTCATTTACTTTGAACACTGAACGTTAGATTTATTTATCGCAATTTTTTTCAGACACACACACACAGATATATATATATATATATATATATATATATTAAATAAATATTACTTAATTCAAATAATAACCTGATATAAATGTATTGAAATGGAATGCATTAAATAAAACTTTGGTAATTGTGTAGAAGTAATATATATGTATATATATATATATATATATATATATATATATATATATATATATGTATATATATGTATATATATATATATGCATGCATGTACGTATGCATATGTGTGTGCGTGTAATGCAAAATTACTTTTGTTTCTTTTAATAAGCAAGGACAATTTAATAATAATAGCATATAATTAAACAAGTAATAATTATGAAATGTATTTTATTTTCTCTGTTTTATTCCAACATTTATATTATTTCTGCGTATGTAGAAGATTAAACGGAGATGTATCAAGTAGTAATAATATATTGACAACAATAATAATTGTTGTAATTAATTAATAAATTGGAAATAAGTGAAGATGTAAAATAAAAAAATATGTACAGTAGAGTTCATTTATAATTAGGTTGTAACATATGAAATTGCGGAATTTGTAGGTGAGAATTAAAATAAAATATTTTTAACAAAACAAAATATATTTAATAAAAATAAACTCCATCAGATTCAGTGGTCTTTTGCCGACGAGAAATTAGATTGTTCATCCCATTTTTATAAAAATCGACATGTTCAGAGCTTATAAAGTCTTTGAATTGTTGAATCACTTCTGTTTGGTTTCGGAATTTTTTATTTCTTAAATAATATTCCAAGTGACGAGAAAGATCTGGTGAATAAGAGGGATGCGGTAAAATTTCATAATTTAATGAATTTGATTTGGAAATTGTAATTCGAGATGTGTGTGGTCGAGCATTGTATTGCAATAGTTATTGGTCCATATCTATTGATCTGCATTGGCTGTTTTGTTTTTAATTTTTCATTCATATTGTCGATTTCGCGACAATATGAATCAGCCGTAATTGCTTCGCCTGGTTATAAAAAAGAATAATGGATTAGTCCTTTACTTGTCCACCATACAGTAACCGAAAGTTTTTTTTTTGGTGTAATGACGGCTTCGGTGCGTGTCATGGAGCTTCATTTGCATTTAACCATTGTAAAAATCTTTTTCTGTTATCATACAGAACTCACCTTCATCACAAGTAGTGATTCGATTTAAAAATGGCGTTTTATCATTTCGAATCATCAATGACGAACACCTCTAAGCGTCTCAGTTCTTGATCATCTGTCAATTCGTGTGGCCCCCACTTATCTAGCTTTGTCACCTTTCCTATTGCAGTGTGGCGACGAGAAACAGTTATAACACTAACACTTAAATCACATGCGAGAGCTCGAACTGTAGTATGTGGATTAGCTTCCACCATGGCTCTCAAATGTTCTTCATTCTCAATGGTTTTAGGCCTGCCTCGAGGCTCATTGTCGAGATTCATATTACCGGAACGAATTTTTTTGAACCATAATTGAATTCTTCTCTGGCTATCCGACCCTTCTCCGAAAGCTTCATTGATATTTCTAGCTGCTACCATTGCATTATATCCCAACTTGAATTCATATAAAAAATGTAGACGCAAATATTTTGTGGACACCATCTTGCCAAAGGGTATAAAAAAATAAAAATAACAACAACTCCGTATTTAAAAACAATTGAAGGGTACTGTACATTAGTCATTTCCAAATAGCTGAACTTGTAAAATATTACACAGAACCTTTCTCAATCACGGTCGACCTTTGACTGACTGAAATTCAGCAACTTGATATGTTACAACCTTATATATATATATATATATATATATATATATATATATGTATTATAATTTATTTTAGTTTTAATTTCTTACTTAATCTCATCGATATACTTTCTGGTTATGTTGACTTGGAATATAGAAACGAATTCGACTATGTGGCGCATTCAGGATTCAATTTTGGGAGGAGGGGCGAGTTTAACGGATAAAATTTGTTTTAATGTGAATTCAATAAAATTCATTAGGCGATTATAAAAAAATTATTTAACCGTTATGTGACTGAAAAGATACCCGGGTACCTTTTGAGATTTAAAATTATTTTTTCGAAGTTTTTCTAAAGGCACTGCGGCTGGTGGTTCCATGATATCTCTCAACATTTTATAAAACGTATTTTATTACATTTTTCAATCAGTCTCTGCATTTTTTTCTAAGTGAAAATATTACATTAAGATTTTACATCCAGTAGTGAAAGGTACCTTTTAAGATTTTCTTTTAGGAATTTGTAATAAAAGAAATGAAAAAATTTCATTTCTTTTTATTTACTAAAAATTAAAATAAGAGAAAATAAATAAAGAAAATTTATTCGTCTATTTGGTGGCAAGTTTTACAATTTGGTTCGCTTCTGCATTGTTCATTACGAATTGGTTTTGAACAATTAGAACAAGCTTTTCGAGTCTTACATTGCTTGTGGTTCAGGTGACAGAGCAGATAAAGCAACTTCCAACTACAGTTTTTTAGTGGAAGTTTATGGTGATTATGCTCTAGCTGAGCAAACATGTCGGAGGTGGTTTGCATGTTTTAAAAGTGGTGATTTCGACTTAGAAGATAAGGAACGACCTGGTCAGCCGAAAAAGTTCGTCGATGAAGAATTGGAGGCATTACTTAATGAAGACCCATGTCAAACACTTCAAGAATTGTCTGAATCGTTGGGAGTTGACTTATCAACGGTAGGAAAACGCCTTAAAGCCATGAGAATGATACAAAAGCAAGAAAATTGGGTCCCATACGAATTGAAACCGAGGGACGTTGAAAGGCGTTTTTCTACCTGTGAACTGCTGCTTCGACGAGAGGAAAAGAAGTGATTTTTGGATCGAATTGTCACGGGCGATGAAAAGTGGATCAAGTACGACAATCCCAAGCGCAAAAAGTCATGGGTTAAGCCCAGCCAACCATTAACACCAGCGGCGAAGCCAAATATCCATGAGTCCAAGCTCATGCTCTGTATTTGGTGGGATCATAAGGGTGTGATCTACAATGAGCTGCTCAAACCGAATGACACCATCATTTGGGATCGCTACCGACTACAATTGATGCGCTTGAGCTGTGCATCGAAGGAAAAACGGCCGGAATACTTTGAAAGACACGACAAAGTGATTTTGCAGTACGACAATGCTTGTCCGCACGTCGCAAAACCGGTCAAAACATACTTGGAAACGCTCAAATTTGAAGTCCTACCCCACCCGCCGTATTCTCCAGATATTGTTCCTTCTGATTACCACTTGTTTCGATCGATGAGTCATGGCCTGTCTGGGCAGAAGCTCACTTCTTATGAAGATTGCAACAAATGGGTCGATTCGTGGATTGGATCTAAAGACGAGGCGTTCTTCCGATGTGGTATTCGTCTCTTGCCCGAAATAAGGGGAAAAAGTAGTGGCTAACGATGGACAATACTTTGAATGATACGTTTTTTCAATTTCATTTAAAATAAACGATCTTTTTTCATTAAGAAAACGCTATGAATTAATTCCAACACCCAATACAATACTCTTGAATTATTTCAGTCGTTATTACATTAATCTCTCTCTCTCTCTCTCTCTATATATATATATATATATATATATATATGCAGAGTGCCAGAGCCCCTTGCTGTCTTGTGTGCGCCACTGTCACGTGATATTTTAAGAATTTTGCCCCTAAGAATATTTGATATGACGACAAAATTAGATGATAAGAATTATGGAACTTATATCGAGTTATATATTTTATAAAAAAAAATGTATGTTTCATTGTAAAAACTATTGTATCATTTTGTAATCTTGTACATGCACTGTTTATACTGTGTTTATATGTCATGGAACAGAAAGCATGTTAATGTTTGTTTAATGGCTTGACTATGTAAATATTAATCCGATTATGATCTAGCATTGATTTATTATGATTGCATGTGTAATATAAAATTTGGTTGATATTAGAATATAGAACAAGGGTGGGTAAACTGCGGCTCCCAAAGCTACTCTGTGCGGCTCCGAGACAATATTTGGTTTCATTGTCGTTTTTCATAAACTATTATTTTAATAATCTATAGTAGTATGGTGTATACCAATATTAGAATATTTTATATATAAACGGGTAATTCACATTATCTTTTCAAACATCCTAATGCATTATGTGTCCAAATTGGTGTTTAAGGTGGATCTACGGTTATGGACAATCATTAAAAAAGATATGAAACTAAACAGTTTTGTTAATTAAGACTTGCTGAATGTAATGAAACCAAATTCGACACAGGTTACAGTGTAATTTTTTAAGAAAAATATCTTTAAAAATACAACTTTTAACACGGTCTCCGGCAACTTTTAACTATAAAAATGAAGACTCAGTTGAAGTCTTCAACGAGTAGACATTAAATATATTTTACTTTGGTGAGCAGGACTACTATACAGTTATATATTTTATTATTTATATTAGGTTGGTAGGAAAATAATTGAGGTTTGTATATTAATTTTAAGGTCATAAACCGCAATTATTTTTCTACCAAACTAATAAATACAATTTTAAAATAGTTTCTATGGCTCTTGAACATTCAAAAAAAGTATGGAAAGTATTATATGTGGCTCTTATTATCGAAGAAGTTCCCCATCGCTGATATAGAAGAATCTCTTTTGGAATTATTTAAACGCTAAGAAAACAAAAGTAACACAATAACAGATATACTTTTTAAGCTTAAAAACGAATGAATTTTTGAAATTTCAAAAAATCATTGTCTTAAGAACATATGTAATAACATTGATTAAAGATAAATCTCTGAAATATCAAGTGTCAATGCAGGCCTGTAGTCAAGGGGTGAGCCAGGGAGGCATTTATCGCCCTGGTTGATCCATTTACCACCACTCCCTAACAAAATAACCAGTTTCGGAAGATTTTAAAATCATGGAGAATCATTCTTCTTAATGGATCTACCTTGATGATTAAAAACGTTTCTACGCAAGAAAAAAATCGTTCTTTTGAGCGCGTTTCCATCGTAACAGCCAACAATTTGAACACAAAAAAATTCTTCCCCTTCAAAAATTGTTTGTCTCCTTTAACATGACGGTATGGCTACGGGCCTGTGTCAATGAAATGATTAAAGACTGATTTCAATCAGTGGTCAAAAATAAGAGAAGAATATACGGATTTCCAATAGGACGCAATTTTTTTAATTTGAAATAAAATACAGAATTTGCACTAAAATTTCAAGTTTCTTTATTGTAAATAATAGTTGTGGGTATACCATTTATAAATGAAAAATAATATTGTGTAAGTGACCACCGCGTGATTTCTTATAAGTAATTATTCTTTTGTTAAAATTTTCAATAACATCCGTACACAGCTGTTGCTTCGTCTCACCAATTACAGGCGAACACCTGTTCTTTAACGTGACCCCAGAGAAATTGCAGAATCTTGGTGGGTAATTAATGTCTCTATTTCTGGAAATAACGCGACCAGGAAATTTCGTCCTCAATAAATCAATTGTTTCATCACATGTATGCGTTTTTGCATCGTCCTGTTTGAACTATATGTCCTTCAAATCAATATCATCCAATTCTGTACACAAAAAAAAAACTATTTATCATGTTTCAGTATCTTTCTCCGTTCACAGTAATCACTTTACTAGCCTGATTGTCAAAAAAATAACCTGATCAAAGTGCGCACCAAAGAATCACTCCTTCTGTATGCAATGGCCTCTCAATGATCGGCCTCGGATTTTCTTCATCCTAGACTTGGCAGTTTTGCTTGTTATCATAGCCAGAGAGTTCAAAATGAGCCACATTGCTGAATAAGACTTTAAGAAAAAACGTGTTGTTTTTCTGTATCCAATTAAAAATCTAGCGCAGTGAATAGTCTGCTGGTTTCAATTATTATATTTATTGAACATTATAAGTCTTCATCAATACATTTTTATGCAAAATACGCTATATGGTCGTCTGTGAGCGTCGAGGAATTGACATTCCTGACTATTCCGAACAATTTCACAAACCAAGTCAATGTTTTCTTCAGAACGAGCACTACGAACACGTGTTGGTGTTTCTTTATCTTTAACCGATCCACTCACTTCAAATTCACTCACAAATCTAAGAATTTTTGATTCAGATGGATATGTAGAGAATAAATTTACCCCCAGCTATTACTTACAATAAAGAAACTTGAAGTTTCAGTGCAAATTCTATCTTTATTTCAAATTAAAAAAAATGTGCTCCTATTGAAATACCTAGTATTACCTTCTGCCATTTGTCAGTAAGCGTGCGTTCAGGATTAGCAAACAAAGTCCAAATTTCATTTCCTGTAACAATTTTTCCTCAAAAATCTTTCTTACCTTGCCTGACAAGCAAAGAAATTGATAAATTGACCTGGCGGACGTGCCACCACTTGCAAAGTATTTTAATTTTTTCTATCGCAAGCAATCATCTCTAAATTATTTCTCAATCATCTCCCAGTTGTTCCAAGAGTTGCTTTTACATCCGTAATGGATCTTTATTTAATAATGATTGCAAATCATCTGCCTTCGTGGTACTGGAGAAAGTGGTCGGTCACTAGCATCAAAATCCACGATATTGAAAAGATGAAATCAATATTTGCAAGTATTATGAGACACAACACCTTCACCAAAAAGAGAGTCAATTGATTCGCATGCTTTAACGTCATTCTTCCCTTATTGAAATTTGTTCCGAATGTTGTGTCAAAAATATACCTTTTTGACGCTGATTCTGTTCACTATTGTTTAGTGAGGTTATGTTTATCATTATATCATGACCAGGCCTACGACACTCGCTTATACTGCCAATACATTTCTCTGGTTAGGGAATGTAAATGCTATCAGGCAATGCTACCAATAGGTTGTAACTTGGATCTCTCTCACTCTGTTCGGTCTTATTGCACTCATTCTTTACATCCGCATTATATTTCCCTCAAAGTGGACAATCTGTACAGGAGACACCGAGCACATCCGAGAATTTTTAAAACTTACGCTAAGAAGTACCGTTCTACTACTAGCGCCACCACATCAATAGCTTACAGAGCAGTTGTCACGACCGCGAGGCGAGTGTCATAACCCTGATGTTTCATAGATTTTGTTGAGAATCTTTCAAAAACGCCATAATTTATTTGAATTTTAAATAATTGTATTAAAACGCAAACAAAACAAACTTATGCGTGCATCTAATATCAAGTTTTTCTTTACGATTTAGGTCACGAAAAGATTTTAAAAAGTTCACGTTATTCTAATCAAGTATCATTAAATTGTCAACTGTAATAATTATTTTCTCTATATAAAAAACAAGTTTTATCTAATTAAAAATAATGAACTAAAACAGTTTTAATCCTCCTAAAGGAGCATTTAACTTTAAACCATACATATTAATATTTTATATTAAACTAAGGTGTGTAATTAATTATTGCAACATTTTAGTAATATTTTGGAATTTTCGGGATTTAACACTAGATTTACGGAACCCATCAATTTGACGGATTTCAGATTTTATGCTCAAAAATAAAGAAAACATAAGTGTTATTTTCTGAAACATTATTTTGACTTTTATTGGTATAATGATATGACTGTATATTCCAATTCAATTTATCCACCAACTTTCTACTTTCGTGTAACTGTATATAGTACACCTATTTATCCGAACACTCATCAAATTAACGGGTCAACAAATTTTGTGTTAAGAGTCTCTATACATCAAATTATAACTAAAACAATGAAGTGATCTGATACTGTAGACAAAGAAAATGAAATTGTGAAAGCGAATGCAGTATTTCTTCCCTCGAGAAATGAAATAGCGTATATACCATACAATTTTCGGTTGAATGGGAAGAATTGACCTCACAGACTTTTCTTCGTCCTTATTTAGATTGGAATTTTATTTTTACATACAATTGGAATTTAATTGCGAAAAAGTTACTTGCAAAAAAACTACTCTGATTGGAACTATAAGTGCAAATAAAAAAGTAATTCTAAAAACTGCAAAGTCTAAGAAAGATAATAGGTCCGGTTTTCCACATGGCTTTATAAATCAGAAAATGATATTCTAACAATTTACAAAAGCAAGTAAAAAAAGGTACTATTACTTAGTTCATGATACAAATTTGTAAAAATAGGGAACGATAATAAACGTGTCCTGGAAACAATTACATTCTACAAGACCAATTTTGGACTGGATATGGTAGATCAAACGGCAAGAAAATGTCGTGCCAAAGCAGGGTCCAGTAGATGGCCGTAGTATTTTATAACATCTTAGATTTAGCAGCTATCAATGCATGGATATTGTAAAAGGAGACTATTGGACTAGATGTATCGAGAAAAAACATTTTTTTCAATTGTCGAAAGAATTAGCGAGATACTACAGAGATGAATTAGAGAAGGATTACAGAGATGATCGTAGGATTACTTTCAAACAGTCGTCAGATAGAGGAAATTTCAAAATAACAATCTTAAATCCTGCTAAATCGGATTTTGTAAAAAAAATAGATGCAATAATATTTTCAATTGAGATTTGCGATTCTCCCTTGAAACGTGAAGAAACCGATCCATTTTTGAAACTTATAATAACGGACGATAAAAGTTATTATAATTATATTTTATTTATTATGAAAATAAAACGAAAACTGTCCAAAAAGGATTAAAACTTTTACACACCCTAGTAGATTTTAGTAAATAAAAAAGTTTGTGTATTATTTATACTTGTTATTGTTTTTTATGCGAGTTACATATTTTTTTTTAATTTATCCAACAACTGAAGTCAGTAAAATTTCAATCTTCATATGTATAATGTATGAATTATTGAATTTATATTCAAACTGTTCAGATATTCTTGTCGAATAAATTGTAATCTATGTAAGTTTATATTGCAAAATATGTTTATAGTTGATAAAAGAGTTTATATTTATTATTTTCCTTTATAACAAAAATGAATAATACATATGGTTAGAATATAATGAATAATGTATTATTATTTACGTTTAGATAGAATAAACATTGACTAGTTTTGATATAAATAAAGCATTTTGTTATTTAATCCCAACACGTATTATCAATGTTTATGAAACAATATTAATAATAAATGCATTTAATTAATAAAATTTCTATTAGAGTATATTAGGTAAAGTTTTCTGATCACACACACAGTGGATACACACACACACACACACACATATATATATATATATATATATATATATATATATATATATATTAGGTGTCAAAACTAATTCTGTGCCTTGAAACTGCATCAATCATAACTCTGTTTTAAATTAAAATATTTTCTCGTCGTTTTAGGGTTTTCAAGTGCTAACCTTAACATTTAAAAACACTATATATCTTGGCTAAGCAGTTGGCATAACCTCACAAAACAGTAGTGAACACGATGGCGTCCGAAAAACACCATATTAAGAAATGCATACTTTTCACATTCCAGTTGAAAAAAAATGGGGGTTGTATATGTACACAGCCGCAGAAGTTTACATAGATTTATGTCGGGTTAGATAAGTGAAAATATTTTAAGTTGTTTAAGAAAAATTATAAAAATGAATGTGGGCTCTAAAACGATGAAGAGTTTTCGAGATATTGATCTTTCAATCCTGACACAACGTGAAAATCGATCTTCAAGACCATAACTTTTAATGTAATTAACGGATTTTAACAAATAAACATTTTTTAGGTTTAGAAGTCTTTTAGCTATTAATCAATTTTGATCCGATGTGAATCGGTTGAACGGTTGCGGCGTACTGAGTGCGAACCTGCGTTACAGCATTCGGTAACGCTCAAAACGCTGACATCACAACCCGATTAATGAAACTGTAGACGTAATTCTACGTCAAAAAATATTGGCGAAGCCGCGGGATGAGTTGTTCAGCTTTGGGGAACGGTGTTTCGATGCATCAAATATACAAAAAACAGTTTCAAAGGGTTCGCAGTAGAGATTTTGATCTTTCCGACAGACAGCCAGAATTTCCTGTCGTCTTTGTTTGAGGAGAAAAATTTTAAAGCTAGGTCGATTGAGTCCACATACACCATGGACATATTTTTAGGACCGATCACTTTTTCCGTATAAATAAAACGTCTAAATCTACTTTTTAACCATTTGACTAAACTAATTTATACATTTTCAATATTTTGTCGTGTGTCCTTAATTTTTAATAACTTTCTGGCAACGTCTAGTCATTGATTCACCAAACGCCGGTAACGCTTTAATGGAATAGATTCGCACGCCTCTTTTAGAGCTAACCACAACTCATTCTTATTTTTTTACCTTTTTTTTGCTACAGTCTCTTTAACATCTTTCCATAGTTTTTCTATTAGACTGTGGTAGTCACTGCATTACAATTACATTATTTGTATTCTGTAGAAACTCTTGCCAATTTTGACGTATACTTCGGGTCATTATCCTGGTGAAAGATCCATCGAAGCGGCATATTTCCTTCAGCATACGGGAGCATTACTTATATATTATTTATATAATACTTGGCATCCATTTTCTCGTCAATACGAAATATTGACCTAATACCGTCAAAATAAAAGCATTCCCATACTTTTATATCCCCACCTCTATGTTTTAACGTTTTTCTAGTATATTTGGGGTCCAGCGGTTTGTTTGGCTGTCTTCTTAAAACAGTTTTCTATCTGAACTAAATATATTAATTTAAATTTCATCGCTCCATAGAAGGTTATTTCTTTTTTTATTTTTTCGTCGCCCTTCATATTCCGTAACGATCATTTGATTAAATCTTTAACATTTTTGTAGGCCAAATCTACCTAGAAGATTCTGTTCAAGAAACCGTCCACGCACCGTACGAGTACTGACGTTTATCCCTAGTTCATCTTTTATGTCCTTAAAAGACTTAAAGGGATCATTTTTCGATATGCGTGACATACATCGGGTTGTTTGTACACTAGTTTTCCACTTAAGTTCAAATTTTCTTAATCATTTTTTCGATTTTCAAAGCATTTACTTCCATGTTTCTAGAACTCTGAACAATTCTAGCGATTTCTCTTATTGATTTCCCTTAATTTCGTAAAGCTTGTATTATTCTCCTCTCATCCGTCGAACAGTTCTTTATTCCTCTGCCAACTTTTGAACTGGAACGAATAATTAATAAAATAGTCCCAATTTTTCTTCAAAACACTATTACCCATCTAAGTAATACTTTTCTTTTCATAAATATCAAGTTATTTTTAAAATAAATATAAAATAAAACGGCGTCCCTATAAATGTAACCAATCTCTTTTAACAATTGAAACAAAATGTGGGAATTTACAGGAAATAAATCCACATTATCAAATGTAAAGATTGTTGCAGATGGGTCTTGTTACTGTACTCATTAATAGATGGCCGTTTTATAGCAGCCAAATTAATTTGTGAAAATTTGAAAAAAGCAAATACGTCCTCAGTGTCCCTAAAAATAAGTCCATCACTGTATATATCAGGTAACAAAGAAAGTTATGTCGTTTTTGAATTGAGAAAAACACACTTGTGTATTTTTACATAAAGTAATTTTATTCATCAAAATATCCACCTTCATATTGAACAACCCTTTCCCATCGAGAAGATAATTTATAAATTCGATTTTTATAAAACTGATTATTTTTATTTTTAAAAAAATGTAGACACTTCCATTTTTAATTCTTCTTCATTATTAAACTGTTTACCACGCATACGATTGTCTAAAGATAAATATAGGCAATAATCTGATGGAGATATATCTGGGGAATACGGGGCATGGGGGAGGATCTCCCACTCTAAATTGATAATTTTTGTTCTGGTCTGTACTGCAAGGTGTGGTTGTGCGTTATCTCACAAAAATAATACTTTTTTCATTATTTACAAGTGCTGGATGTTTTTGTTTTAATGCATCGTGTACTTGTTGGAGTTGTTCACTATATTTTTTTTTGTGAGGGTTTGACCCACTCGTAGATATTCATGGTGAATAATTCCTTTTGAAGTCCACCAAACACAGAGAAGAAGTTTTCTCGGTGTTAACTTTTATTGAGACCTTTGTGGGACAGGATCACCTCATGAAGCCAGTGGCGAGTACTTTGTAGTTGGAATAAATAATCCATTTTTCATCAGTGGTTTAAATTTTATTCAAAAGTTCTCTAATTTTAGTCGTGAAATAAGAGATGTACAGATTGTAAGACGCTGTAATTTGTTATTGAGAGTTAATTCGTATGGTACCCATTTATTTAATTTCTACCTCTTTCCTATTTTATGTTAATGCTTCCATATTGTTTAGTCACTTACTTTGAACAATTCTGCAAGCTATTGACACATTAAACTGGAATTTGTTTTAATCATTGTCTCCGATTCGTCGATATTTAAATTTGATGATCTACCAGATCTGGTCTCGTCTTTAATGGATTCATCCCCGACAGAAAAATTTTTAAACCATTTCTGAGCCGTTTTTGATGTAACTGTATTTTCTCCAAACACAGAACAAATTTTTTTTGCAGTTTCGGTCACATTAGTCCCAAGCTTAAATTCATAAGGCAAATACGCAAGTACTACACTATTTTTCACAGGCATTTTTAAAGGTCAGAATTATTTTTTAAATTAAAGTGAACAGTTCGAGATTCATTTGAACCAGATGCTAATATTACTGATAAACAATTATTGGAATTATTGTACCTTACAACAGCGACAGAATTTTCTTGGTTATATATATTAGGTAACCAAGAAAGTTATTTATATATATATATATTTATGTGTGTATATATATATATATATATATATATGTGTGTGTATATATATATATATATATATATGTGTGTGTATATATATATATATATGTGTGTGTGTATATATATATATGTGTGTGTATATATATATATATATATATATATATATACATGTGTGTATATATATATATATATATATGGTCTGGGTCATGCAAAATTTACATCTATTCCGCTTTTTTTCTCAGCTTTTTTTTTCACTTTCGCAAAAATCGAAAAAATTAATAATGTAGTTCTGTTGTTATTGAATCAATGTTTACTGTTATGAAAAAAGTTTTAAAAGAAAAATATATTTGGCACAGAAAAAAAAATCGAAAATTAATGTTGCGTATACGCAACAGCGGCGTTTAATGGTTAATATATAAACAGATTTAAGTTTTAATAATGACTGGGATATCATGAAAATGATAATAATTTAGACAAATACGAGTATATCGATAAGTTTGTATTCGAGGATGTGTAAGACAAGCACCTTTTATCTGTTCTAAAGAACTGAAATACCGCTAATTAAACAAATAATTAAGTTCTTAAACAAGACAAAATTTGCTCGTTATATATGACAGACGCATTCGTTATAAAAATCAAAGTTTATGTAGAAATATGCAAAAATCAGATCCGTATGAACATTGACTTGATATAGATGCGATCTCGCGATGTCTATGTTTGTTATAACTGAGTTCGACTGTACCCATGTTTATATATTCTATGCATAATTCAAAAGTTCTAAGATTTACTTGCAATGAATCAGATAATCGTCTTGAATGATGTTTGTTTCTCCATAATGTCCACTTTTGCATATAATGAACCGGTAGAGATACACTTGGTCGTTGTTTTATTCTCTGTTATGACCATCATGAAATATGAACCCTTTCGTTCGAAAGTCATTGCATACATTAAAATTAAACCGCAAATAAGATAATAAAACAGCGAATGCGGCGACGTGTCACATGAATTGAAATGATTGTATCTACTAGAGGTGACACTGGTGGAATTTTAAATTATTTACACATTCATTAATCGCCGAATATTTTCTTCATAGAACATTTTATAAAATCGACGATAAACAATTTTTATTCTTATAACGTTCATTAATTATTTTCCGGTATATAATTTATATATGCAGTTGCGGACAGTCGTATTCGTACTCAAGAATTGATACTACAAAAGACAAGAAAAAGTTGATAAATAATGATTGAATAGCATAAATGGTTTTGCAGTCTAAATCATAGCAACAGACTAAATTCAGTCTAAATTATCAGTAGACTGATGTTTTTTTGACTGATTGTTATTTTTATAAGAAAAAATTAACACTCATAAGATCCTCTAGTGAATTTTCACCCAACTTCATTTTTAACACACTATAACTAGCTAAAGATACAAGTTACAACTTTGTGCTTTTTATTATTTATGGCATAACCTCACAAAACAGTACCAAACAAGATAGAGTCCGAAAAGAAGCATATTATACATTGCATATTTTTCGCATTCCATTTAAAAAAAATGCTGCTCAAGCCGCTGGAATGACTTATTTAACTTTGAAAGAAGGTGCTGTGATGCATAAAATATACAAAAAAATGTTTCAAAGGTTTCGGAGTTGTGATTTTGAACTTTTCGATCGAAAACGTCCCTGACAATCAAAAAAGATATGGAGACGAGCTTGAGCAGCTGTTAACAGAAAATTCCGTTCATACTGAATAGGAACTCGCTCAACAACTCGGAGTTACCCAGTAAGTAATTTACTATCGTCTATATCGGTTGGGAAAATTTCAAAAGTTAGGACAATGGATTCCACATGAGATCAACACGGAAAACAAAGAAAGAAGATGCGATACGGCTACATCCTCTTTCACAAGATTTAGAAGCAAGATTTTATTGCCTAAAATCACAACCGGGAATGAAAAATGTTTTTTACGATAATCATATGCACCGAAAATCATGGTTTAGGCCCGGAAATCACCGACATTGACTTCGAAACTAAAGATTTATTCCAAAAAAGTGTTATTGTGTATTTGGTGTGTCGTGAAGTGTATTTTGAGTTGCTCGAATGTTATTAGACTGTGAATTCAGAACGTTACCAACAACAGTAAATCCGCTTTAATGATGAATTAAAGAGAAAAGATTAGTCAATAGAAGAGGCATAAGGAAAATCAATTTCCAGCATTACAACATGTCGCGAAGGGACTGAAGACGTTATTTGTTTGTTGTATTAGGAAGTTTTCCCTTATGCGCTGTATTCAGCAGTTCTATCCCCGTCAGATTTTAACCTGTTACTGTTGCTCCAGTATCACCTGGTTGATTCCCATTTTAAAACAATGGAAAAGGTCCGAAAATGCATTAAAGACTAATCAACTTAAACCAGTCATCTTTTTTCTACAAGGAAATCGTTAGTGAGCCGATAAATGGACAAAATTTATACAAAATAATGAAGGATATGTTGAGGATAGAAAAGTATTCCATTTTTCCATAAATAAACATTCATTTTCTATAAAAAAAAGCACCAAATTAATTTATATATCCAACAAATTAAATGTTCCAATAATTAAGAAAGCATTTGCATTCGATCTACGAATCACAATATTTTTTTTTAAACATTTTCAATAACTGATTAATGTTTTTTTATTGTTATTAGATTTCATGATTTTCGAAATACTAAGAAACAGGAAGAGTTTTCATTCTTTGAATATTTTCGATCGGAAAATTTTTTAATGTGCCGTGAATAAAAAATTCAAGTAATAAAGAGAATATGGCAACAGTGTCAGATCGATGCTCTTTATTCTTTTTATTATATCTGTAATTCTATATTATATTTGTATTTTATATTTTTTCATTCCTTCTAAATATACAAATCAGCAGGTAGATCTTGAACTTTAAAGATCTAACTGCATATGACAAAATTTGAAACCGGTCATTGAAGAAATGACTCCTACGTGACAGAGGATTTGTATAGAACAATGTCCACAGTCACACAAGAGAAACACAATAAAGATTAATTGTTTTTTTAGTTTTATTGTGTTAATAAAAACAACTGTCAATGTTAATAATCAAATCAAAATCAAAAATAATTTTATTGTGATGATTTTTCACGTTACAACGCCGTATTAACTGTGCGTTGGATGGAAATTGGGGTTTGGTCCGGGGTCTTAGCCGAGGCTTCTAAACCGGTTTTGACCGGAGAATTGTGTTTCAGGAAGTGGGTATAGTGGATGTGATTTGAAGTGATGGAATCCGGAAAAAAAATTCAAAAAACCGGCAGGAATGGAATCAATGTTAATAAAATGCAATCTCTTTTATAGTTTTATTGGATCAGTGCAAAAGTTCGTATACGATTCGATAGGTGGTGTTAAGAGTGCTGCATTACGGTGCTTATGATTGAAGTGTATTCATATTATATATCATTTGAAATGTGATATTCACAGCTGTCATTTGAGCATCAGACGCATTTGTTTCGTTTCGATTTGTGTGTAAGAAAATATTTTGAAAATGGACGACGAAAATATACATTTTCGTCACGTTATGTGGTACGAGTTTCGGAAAGGAGTAACAAAAAATATTTTGGAAGTTTATTTGGATTATACACCATCACTTCCAATTGTGAAGAGATGGTTTGCTTAATGTCGATTTGGGAATTTAAACCTCGAAGATCAATCTCGCTCTGGACGGCCTACTGAGATCGAGGACGATGTTGTGCGCACTTTAGTTGACAATAATTCATGAATTTAGACGGAAGAGGTTGCAGAGATACTCAACGTTGACAGATCTACTGTATTTAGGTATTTAAAGAACCTGGGGTTCACGTTGAAGCTCGATACGTGGGTTCTATACACAAAATCTGAAAAAAAACAAGTTTGATCGCGTCTCTTCGGCAGTTTATTTGCAGAGAGTTTTTTTTTTGGATCGGTTGGTGACTGGCGATGAGAAATAGATACTATACAGTAACGTTCGATGCAGAAGAAAGTGGTAACAAGCGAATAAAGGGGCAGAACCAGTCGCCAGACCTGGCTTGCATCCGATGAAGGTGTTGCTTTGTGTTTGGTTGGATTGCAAAGGTGTTGTTTATTTTGAACAGCCCCTGTGAAGCGAAACGATTACTAAGAAGAAGTAGTGTCAACAACTAATCAAAATGAACGTAGCAATAAAGAAAAGCGTCCTATTTGTACCAATCGTAAGGAGGTCATCTTCCATCACGACAACGCAAAACAACATACAGCAAAACTGACTGCAAAAACTGAAGTAATTGAAATGGGAAATCATACTGTATTCACCGTATTCTCAATGCATTGCACCTTCGGATTATCATTTGTTCCGGTCGTGTGTAGAACAGTTTAAACGATAAAAAATTTGACACCATGGAGGCCGTGAAAAACGACTTCACCGACTTTTTTGCCAAAAAATCGAGCAGCTTTCCCGAACAAGGAATCCAACAACTGCCTGAGCGCTGGAAAATGATTATAGAAAACGATGGTGGATACATAACTGATTAATAAAAGCGTTTTCTGTGAAAAATAATCGCCGGTGTTTCAATTTTAAATCGTATACGAACTTTTGCACTGATCCAATATATTATAGATTCTATAAACAGTACACTTATTAAAACTAAAAAAAAAATACTGAAAAATATATATATTTCTCTATGTTCCGAGAAATGTTCGTTTGTTGATGACCATTTTTTCCAAAGAAGAATTACAAAAGAATGAGAACTAAATTACAATCGGAATTTCCAAGTTTTTTTTTACATAAATAGAATCATATCAGCGAGTCATGCATTTTTATATTAATTATTTAGTTGATGATCATTGTCATGTACTAGTAATAATTATTCTGTGCTTAATATATTTTATAATGTTGAGATGTAAATATAAACTTTTTTATTTTTTTTGAATAATAAATCTTAAATATGTACAATGGAATGAGATGTTTATTTATATTTTTATTATTCAAAGAAACGATCTACACATGTGTACTATTGGAAATAAACAGATTGCATTAAAGCATACAGTGGCCAGCAAAAGTATTCAAACAGTTGTGAATTTTAAACAAAATGCTAATTTTCTCTTTAAATTAAAGGTGTTGTTTTAGAACGTTCATTATTTCTTTACTTGAATCTATTATGTTTCAGTTATAATTATAAATTTAATTTTCATGGTCACATGGATTTATACAATTTTCCAGGAAACTAAGAAATATGCAACGCAAAAGTATTCAAACAATTGATAAACAATTTATAATGGAATTTTTAAATTATTATTTTGTACTATTTCCATTAACATTAGTTCTAACTACAAGTCGTTTTGGCACAGATTTAGCTAAATTGTGTGTTTGTTCTGGCGTTATTTTGCTCCATTTTTCCAAAAGTAATGTTTTTAGTTGTTCTTTATTGGGAATGTTATGTTTTCTGATAAACTCTTCCATAACGGTCCAAAGATTTTCTATTTGGTTCATGTCTGGCGATTGATGAGGAGTTTGTAGTACATGTGGGCAATTATAAATGATCCACTGGCACACATTGTAAGCGGTATGCTTCGGATTGTTATCTCGTTGGAAATAAAAACTCCGATCTGTTTCCATATTTATTGCACTTTATTTCAAATATATTTTTAATATGTTCAAATATATCATTTAGTTCATTATCCCATCAATTATTAATAAATTACCTGAACCTTTGGCCGACATGCAGCTCCATTCCATTACTCAGCCACCATCAAATTTAACAGTTCTTTGAAGATTTTTAGGATTTTCTTTTCAAGGTTTTCTTCATACATAAATTATAATACATAAGTATGTATATATATATATATATATATATATATATGTGTGTGTATGTATGTATGTATATATATATATACACATGCATATGTTTATACAGTGGCCAGCAACAAAAGTATTCAAACAGTTGTCAATTTTAAACTAAATACTAACTTTCTCTTTAAATTAAAGGCGTTGTTTTATAATTTACACAATTTTGTTTTACTTAAACGTATTATATTTTACTTGTATTTATAAATTTCGTTTTCATTAATACACTTTTCTAGGAAACTAAAAAATATGCAATGCAAAAGCATTTAAATAAATGGTAAATAATCATCAAAATGTATTGTAATTTTTAAATTAATATGTTGTAGGATTTCCATTAATATTAATTACAACTATAAGTCGTTTTGGCATAGATTTAACTACATTTTGTGTTTATTCGGGCCTTATTTTGCTCCATTCTTCCAAAAGTATCCTTTTTAGATGTTATTTATTGGAAATGTCTTGTTTTATGATATGCTCTTCCATAAGAGCCCAAAAATGCGTTCATATCTACCAATTTAGGAAGAGTTTGTAGGACATTTAGGCGTTTATAAATGATCTACAGGCGCACATTGTTAGCCTGTAGATTACATTGTAATCTTGAGATTTAACACCGTATGACTATATGGTGTTAAATTATGGTGTTATGATCTCAGTAGCCAATTAATGTCTCCATTTCTGGAAATAACGCTAACGAAAAAAAGATTATAGTCACTGTTTGGTGGTCGGCAAGTGGCATCATTCGCTACAACTTCTTAAATCGTGGTGAAATAATAATAGCAGAGAAATATTATAAGGAAATTGAAAAAAACGCATGAGAAGTTACATCGATTACGGCCAGCATTAGTCAATCGTAGTGGACCCAATTCTTCTTCATAACAACGCCCGACCACACGTCTTACAAATGACTTTAAAAAAGTTATTAAATGAACTTGGTTATGAAACCATATCTCACCCACGTTATTCTCCGGATCTGTCTTCGACAGATTATCATTTTTTAAACATTTGAGTAATTTTCTACGAGAGAACGTTTTCAAAGATCAAACATCGGCTCAAAGCGCTTTCGATGAATTCATTAACTCCAGGACTCCAGGTGCTAATGGCTTCAGTTGTCGATGCGCCCTAAATCTCCAATAACTCACTCACTCAATCCAGGTCTCCAAGATTCTGGTGGGAATAAACAAATTTATTTTCCGATGAAATAAATGTGTACAGGACAATGGTGATTGGTCAATTTTAATTAATAAATTTACTTTTTTACTGATATTTGCGTCTTTGAACGTAAAAACCGCAATTATTTTTATACCAACCTAATATTTCTTTATTTTCTTGTAATACAGATGTTCTATTGATACTAATTGGCGGTATAAGGATTGATTTCGATCTTCAGCTAATTAAAAATCCTTCTGTACGTTCATAAATAGTAACTTTCATAAAAAAATACTGGCGGTAAACTGTGCTTACTGCACTGGTAGGGAGAGTTTTAAAATGGCACCGAGATGGAATGTTAAAAATGTATATAAAAATTTGAAAATATATATAAAAAAATTGAAAAATGAAAACGAAACACAAAATAAAACAAGTGTGTTAGTGAGATAATAGTTTACAACTGTATGGTGGTCATTACACGATGTATCAATATTTGAATTCGTGAAATCGTGTTATGTAACTTAAAAATTAATATGCCAAAGCAAGGGTAACGGTTTATGAAAAGGAAATGTGTATTGCCAAGAAATTAAATGATCCGATGGAATTTAATTAGCGCGGAGAATCTTCAAAAAGAAAATATGAACCACACTATATGATTGTAACATACATATGTTATTAACACGTTGAATGCCACGCTAATTTCACATAACTTGCCAGTGGGGCTAACATGAATTTGTTATTATGCGTTACATATTATATTGAAATATTATTTAGAACAGATAAGTTAAAGTGTGCAATCACGTGTAACGCATTTATCTTACTGGGGGTCACCGGTAACCCCCGCGGAGCCAGGTATAACAGTCTTGAAATGGAAGGATAAAAGAGATTTGTTAATACTTTCCAGTAAACATTCTGCGGAAATGACGACTGTAAATAAAAAATCTTATTCATATGAGAAACATAAAATAGTTGTGGAATATAATTTAAGAAAGTCTTCACTTGATTTACCGGATCAAATGATAGCATATAGTTCACCATTGCTTAGGACTGTAAAATGGTACAAAAATTTAGCAGTAGAACTGTTATTAAATACTTGTATTGTGAATCTATTAGTAATTTTCAAACAGCTAACTCGCAGAAATATTGAAATTCTAGATTTTCGAATGAAAATAGCTATGCAGTTAACAAGATCCCGAGGTAGTGAAATTGCCTTGCTTCGCTGAGAAAATCACACCATTAAATAAAAAAAATCCAGGAAATGTCAGGAACATACCACGATTTTATAAAATATGTTACGAAAAAAATTCAAAAAACATAGGTAGGACAAAGGCAAGAAAACTGTACCAAAAAAGTTGTGACGTATTGTGGAGACTGTACTGGTTCACCTTTCCTGTTTGGAGTGTTTTAATAAGACACAGCAATATGCACGCATAATATTTAAGAGTACATGATATATATATATATATATATATATATATATATATATATATATAAAACAATTTTTATATGTACTATATTGCATTAATTTTTTCATACCATTGTAGTAACGATGATAATATTGAAAAATTTAAAGGCATTGAAATTTACTCGAATTATGTGTTTCTAGTAATCCCGGCTACGCCGGTCACCGATAACCTCGCGGCGTTACGATCAAACTTAGTGCCGATCACCGGTGACCCCATGGCATTCAAGTTGTTAAAATGTATTAATTAGATATATATATATATATATATATATATATATATATATATATATATATATATAGACGCTCCATGACTTAGAAGGTGGCATACTTACATAGGTGGATCATTTCACAGCATATTATGTAAGTCAAAACATAAGTATGTCGGATCATACTCTACATTAATGTTATATGTACTCAACAATAAAGTTACGTTTAAGAGTAAACATTAAGTAACCCTGTACATTCGTGCAATATCGAACGATTTAACTGCTGTATACAGTACTGTATAAAATAATAATCAGTTTCGAAAATCATGTAAAACTTTTATTTTTTTTTTTGAGAGTTACCGTCATAGGAATTGTACATCTGTATGTCATTAACTTTAATATGCATTGTAGACTCAAAACTCGCTGATGAATTTCAAACAAACTTCATTTAAACGAATTTAAACGAACGAAATTCAGTCGATCGAATTTCGGCTTGCAATTCATTACTGAAACGCAATAAGAACGCATTGTTACTGGGATGAGAAATGATTTTCTATAATAATATGGCACGAAAAAGACATTGAAATTAACCAAGATCAATCTCGTCAACTTCTCTCAAAGCCGATTTACACCCCAAGAAAGTCATGTTATGTGTTTAGTGGGATTGGAAATAGATACTGTTTTATGAGTTCCTGATGCTTAATCAAATCATTAATTCTCATCAATACTGTTCATAACTGGATAGACTGGAGAGAAATTACCAGAATTTGCCAATAGAAAAAGAGTAGTTGTCCACAGAGATAATGCGATGCCACATGTAAATTTACAGACGACCAAAATTCAGAGAGATGTATCGGGATGTTTTATTCATCCGCCATATTCACAGACTTAAAACTATCAGATTTTCATTTATTTCGTTCATTGCAAAATTCCCTTAATGGGTAAAAAATGATTCCCAAGAGACATGTGAAATGAATGTTTCGAGATTTTTTTCTGAAAAAGGATGGTTTTATGGAAATGGATGGATTTTTTTCTGGAAGGATGGTTTTATGGAAATGACTACAAGATGCTAAAAAGTCATTGATCTAAATAGTCAATATGTATTTAAAAAAGTTCTTTATATTAAAAAAAATACCGAGAAATACGAAATTACTTATATATATATATATATATATATATAAATATATATATATATATCGGTATATATATATATATATATAGGTATATATATATAGGTATAACATAGAAACATTCAATTAAATATATTAGAAATAGTAATAATTTCTTACCTTTATTAACTACTGCAGTACGGTAAATTCTCAATCAGCTCACTTCAATAATTACTTTTTGTATAATTAAATATTCACTTAACCTCTAAAAACTTGTTGCAATCAAACACTAAAATATAAACAGATAGGATTTATAAATTAACGATACAATCACAAATTTTGCTATAAATTTCACTACATCAATTACACATTTTCATTTCAA
This sequence comes from Acanthacorydalis orientalis, assembly GCA_034766995.1. Taxonomy (NCBI): domain Eukaryota; kingdom Metazoa; phylum Arthropoda; class Insecta; order Megaloptera; family Corydalidae; genus Acanthacorydalis; species Acanthacorydalis orientalis. The sequence goes on from CM068313.1 coordinate 52,681,301, forward strand.
AATCCATGACATAATTTAATGTACCGTGCCGATCACATGTGCACCGATTGCCTGAAATTAATGCATGCATACGTGTATAAAATCGGAACGGTACTTTGATCTAGTTACATAAGAACATTTTATTTGAATAGACAGTACAATAACAAAGATATAAATATATTTTGTGTTCGGTTAAAAAAGATGGAAATAATAACAGTGTTAAAGTATACCGTTCCTCTGAATTATATATGATTCAGTTTAGGCTTCCACATGGAGTATTAAAAGGGGGCGCAGGGGTTAAGAAAAGACACGTTATTTTTTATATAATATTTTAAGTTCAATTCGATACTGTATTGAATTGAACACAAAATACTACATAAAAAATAACAATTCAATTCAATACTCAACTGCAATAAAATTTTAAACATTTTTTTTAAATTTTTGATTTTCTTTTTAATATTTTCGTGTGAAAGCCTTAGTTGAATCAACCATATATTGAACATGAATATCATATTTATTATGCTGTATAGTTGTTGGTTATAATTAAAAGAGTAGCAATTATAATAGTTTTTAATTTGAAATTTTAATTTCTTTCTATCAATAATTCTGTATTGTAGACCTGATGTTTAAAATTTTGCAATTAGAACTCATTCTAACTTACAGCGAGTGTTCGCGCTCTTAGGGTGGTCTGATTCGGTCGCCAAACCAATTACACGCGATAAGAAAAGAAAGACAAATAGAGTTCAATAAATACACAGTTTGTTGTGTAAAGATTACAAATAATAACACTAAAGACACTAACAACGGATACAGTAAGTTAAGGATGAATACTGTAGTGGAGCACGGCGTCGTCACTGCAATATTCATCCTTTACTTACTGTTTCCGTTGTTTGTGTCTTTAATGTTATTATTTGCAATCATTACACAATAAACTGTGTATTTATTGAACTCTATTTATTTTTCTTTTCTTATCGCGTGTAATTGGTTTGGGCGCCGAATCGGACCACCCTAAAACCGCGAACAGCGAGAATTATGTATTTAAATTAACAATGACATAATGTTTTGACCTGCACTGTGCTATTAGCTATTTTTTTACCTACGAATAACAAGTTTACTAAAGAAAGTATTTTTCTATATACGAAAAATAATTCCATCGCACAATTTCCATAATACAAAAGTCATTTTTTGTGTAGACCAGTGGTATCAAACTCATATATGAACATGAGCCACCAAATTCAGTTCAGGCCCAAAAATTGTGTCTTAGGGCAGAAGACGGTCACTCAAAAAAAAATTTATTAAGCGAAAAAAAGTCATATATATATATATAATATATATATATATATATATATATATATAAATGTATGTATATATATATATATATTTGAAAATAACTAATTTAAAATTTACATTTATATTTTTTTTAATGAATTTATAAAAATTAAAAAGATACATTAATTTTAGATATTGTCTTCAAATGTTACAAAAAAATGTAAATTAGAGAAATTAAAAAAATAATATTTTGTAATAGGAACTTGGCATCTTTCGGCAGACACTATTTTATCAATATCGAGTGTAATTTTTTGTGATAAAAATATTTTTACTTCAATATTCAGACGTTCAATATTCATTTGCCAATCTTGATCTGTGTGAAGTTTTGTTAGTGTTTAAAAGGGAAAGTAATTCTTCACATAAGTATTCACTACCAAGCATTGCCAAGATTCTTGCTGCAAATATACGCATTTAAATAAAATGTTCTGGCAAGTACAAATACAAATCTGGAATACCAATTTCATTATACTTTTCTTTTAGCACCGTGTTGCACTGAATTTCAATCAATTCTATTTGAATGTTACTTTTTGCATCTTCGGTGTTAAGAGAAAACAGAGTACTCAATAGCAAAAAAAATCATTTTCTCATGGCTTCAATCCTTCAAATCGATTTAAAAATGCAAATAATAATTCTCTAACATTTGAAGTATATTTACTAGAATCACAACCGTAACATAATTCTTATAATTCTTGATATTTTTTGCAAGTAGGAAAATAAACTAAATCGGAATTGATCATAAAACGGTGTTCCTTTAATATACTTCTATAATTTTAAATGTTTTAAAAATGTATTTTATATTTTTTTTAATTCCATTTTTTTACTTTGATAAAATCAACTTCAAACTTTGTGCCACGGGCTGCATTCTAGTCTTACGGGCCGCATGTTTGACACCACTGATGTATACCACCTCCTCGTAACGTCGCTCCTCTCGCTACATTCTACAAGTAGCACGTCAAGGATTTCTATTCTCGGTCATTCCCGGTGTTCCACGAATCGACATGTTCGTCGATTCCAATGAAACAATATTTGGGCACAGCCTGTTGTATATATTCTCTTCAGATGTTTACAAAGCAGGGTATCAAGTTTCAGAATTATAGAAGAATACAACTCAATTACGAATATCGTGTACACAGAAGTTTTAGAATAAGTTTATAATAACAGATACA
>CM068313.1:52686274-52693774 GCA_034766995.1 Acanthacorydalis orientalis
ACGTTTAAACACCGTTAAACACTCCTTTGAAATATTCATTCGAATGCGTTTTTGGTCAATTGTGAGCAAACGTGGCACCCATCTGGCAGATAAGCTTTTTTATATACAAATGTTTGTGTAAAATGTTCCGCACACTTTCATCTGAGATACCTATCACAACTCTATCAAGCACTTTGATTCTACGATCATTAGAATAATATCATGGATTTTTCTAATAATTTCTTCAATAGTCATCTCAGTTATTGGATGTAATAACAAAAGTAAATAAAAATATATAGTCTTTATATATATATATATATGTATGTATATATATGTATATATATGTATATATATATATGTATATATATATATATATATATATATATATATATATATATATATATATATATATATATATATATATATCCGTACATATATATATATATATATATATATATATATATATATATATATATATATATATGAAATATATTACTAGAATATAAGAAAGAATAAAAGAATACAGAAAAATAATTTGTAAAAATCTTGTGTAAAAAAGATTTTTCTTTTCTTTATCTGTTATAGGATGATGGATTTGTCATCGAAATGCACATAAGTAACAATCGAAAACGATCACTAATAAATTAATGAACATTTTCAATACAAAACTTTTTTTTGTTGATTGAGTGAAGAATTCATTTGAGAAACTAAATTAAATTCTTTCAAAAAAATTAGCGTTGAAAATACTTCTAGCCACTGTAAATACTTAGGTCGTTCGATAAGCATGGTAAAAAAGCAAGTTAAACACCTGTTTTTTGAAAAAAATCGATTTTATTTCACAACATAGTCTTCAATTAGGGCTATACACTTGGTCTAGTGAGTCTGCAAAATACGCATTGACGGCAGCGATGACATGTCTATTCGACGAGAATTTCCTCCCACCGAGCCAAATTTTCAGGTTTGGGAAAGGGAAAAAGTCGCACGAGGCCAAATCCGAGAAATTGAGTGAATGAGGAATCAAATAAAAGCCTAATCCGTGCAATTTTACCATTATGATGGTCGATTTGTGGGTCGGCGCGCTGACTTGGTGTAAGAGTACTTTTTTGTGTACCAATCCTGGCCGTTTTTGTTCTAGTTCTTCTTTCAAACGGTCCAATAATGTTACATAATAGACTTCTGTTATCGTTTTCCCTGTGTTAAGTAGTCGATCATGATGATTTCTTGGGAATCCCAAAAAACAGTGGCCATCATCTTCCCAACCGATAAACGGTGTTCTCCTTCTTCGGCTTCCTTTCACCAGTCTTTGTCAACTGCTTTGGCTGCCGTTTCGACTCAGATGTGTAATGGCGGATCCATATTTTATCCACGGTGACGAATCAACGCAAAAAGGCCTCCTCGTTTTTTTCCCTTCTTGCGGCGACTGCTACAATGCTCGTTTCAAACATCTGTAGAACGCAAACAACGCGTCGCTTCTGGCTGAAATTTCGCCTATACTAGTTTGAAAAGTGACACTTGATAGCCGTGACTTTACCAAATGAATGATGGCGCCACATCATAGAAATTTACCAAATTTATTAAACAACCCTCAAATATTTCATGATGATATATTTTTTAATATTTCTTATTTTCATTTTCATTTATTTTTTTAAAAAATGGAACTACTTGATCATTCGTCGTGTTTTTTAATCAATTAAAGTCTTAAGAAATGTCTTTTTTTCCAAATTAATATCACCGTATGTAAATATTAGAAATAAATTATAACAAAAAAGATATTCTATTGTTAAAAAAAAATATGTGATAATCACAAACAAAATACATCAAATGCCTTGTCTTTGAAATGATAAGCTACTTAATAATAAGATAACATTTCCTTAAGTAAAATAATCACACATATGGATTTAATAACATTTATTTTACAGATAATTCATAATAAATATTTTTAAGTAGTTAATATGTAATATAAACTCTTGATTATTAGCATATCATAGAAAATATCAGCCGGATTTATCTATTTTTTTCAATAAGCATTGAAAGTATGTTAATAATGTTTGATAACATTTTAATAAATAGATAAGTGTATAAAAGATCAATTAACGTGAAATATAAATAACTATTACATGTATAAGTGGTTCACGGAAATATATACACGATTAGTATTTCATTACAGCTACGCATTTAAATGAAATGCATTAACTTTATTTACCTGTGATGTTCTCTCTAGCGATTAAGTTTTATTATCTATTGAACATACAATTTATACTAAATTAGAAAATATACAGTCAGACAAAAATGGTCTCCGTACACTTACAACTTACAACAAAAAACTTTAATTATTTTTGCATGTATATAAATATATTTATAAAACAGAACAAATTTTTTCTTTATTATTTATACCACAGATTTCCAACTCTTTTCATACATTGACCGTTTATAAAAAAATATTCTTTTTTATCGCCCCCCCCCCTTGAATTTTGTAACTACTATTGCACCTCATTTGCGACATTAAAATATTTCATGTGAATTTTTGAAGAAATATTTGTAGTTTTGAAAATGATAATAAGAAATGATGTGAAAATTGTTTTTAAGAATTCCTAAATGACTGTATTTAATAAATAATGATTATTATTATTATTAGTCTTGTTGATAATACACAGGAGTATATTGAAAACAAAAATACAGTTGAATAATATTAACAATAAAATTTAATAAATGATATTTTTTTTAAAAAAAAAACAGTAAATATGAAAATATACAAATTGTAATACAATTTATAGTTGCATATAAATATATCTATTAATTCACTAAAGTTTTTGCTTAATTTGATGGTTGAGCCTGATGGATTGCAGCAATATTTGATATGTTCGGTTCGACGTTACTTAGAACAATCCGCAAACATCCACGTTCTAATATATTTAATCATTTTCTTGATTCTCTTAATAAATTAGCTAAATGACTGAAACCGGCCACTACTAGATAAGAACTAAGAAATGTTAAAAATATTGGTTCAGTAATATTTTTTAATCTGAGATATTTTCGACGGATTGATTCATCATTCCGAAATTTAGCATATCCATTAGTTTGGAATAAAAGCTTTTGACTCCAGATCTTCCTTTATTTCAATTAATTCGTCTTGTAAAGAATCATCTTCTTCGGATATGTCTCTCTCGATCGGTTGTATAATCGACGATTGTACACACAAATTATCAATGTCTTTGAAGCGAATGTTGATGTCTACTTTTAATTTTGTCAAATGGTTTAATGTTCGAACAGATCCATCGAACTGAATGATTAATCGTTCGGTTGCACATTTTCGACAAGGTGTAGTTAGTTACCGTCCAGGATCTGGAAGACATCGTTCGGCTCTAACTGGAGAAAATATCCAACGCGTACAAGAGAGTATCGAATAAAGTCCTAAAACGTCAACCAGAAAACGTTCAGCTCAATTTGGAATATCTCGGAGGTCACTGCAAAGGATTTTCGCCGCATTAAAAATGTTTCCATATAAAGTGCAGCTTACGCAAGAATGAAAGCCAACAGATTATCAGCATCGCATTGATTATGCAGTTCGTTTTTGACAATAAACAGAATAAATAATGAAACATATTTTTCAACCGGTTTTTTGACTATAAGTAGTCGAAATTAAGTGCGAAACGGCTAATATCGAACATCGTTAGATGAGTCATAAAATTATCTATCACGCGGTGTGCAATTCGATTCGATTATTTTCCAAAAAGACCTAATTTTGCCCAAAAAACATATTTTTCAACCGGTTTTTTGGCTATAAGTAGTCGAAATTAAGTGCGAAACGGCTAATAACCGCACATCGTTACATGCGTCTTAAAATTATCTATCACTTACTCATAATTTGATTGTTAAGGATGATGAATTTCATTTCCACTTAAATGACTTGGCGAATAGACAAAACTATAGAATATGGGCTACGGAGAATCCGAGATCATTTTATCAGCGACAATTACACCCAATTAAGTGTACTGTTTGGTGCGGTGTAATGTCCGAACAGATTATAGGTTCTTATTTATTCGAAAGTGAAGACGGTACTGCTATGCCCATAAATCGTGCTCAATACCGTACAATGACAGAAAAATTTTTTGAGCCAAGCTATTGATAATCATCCACAGATGTGGTTCCAATAGGATGGAGTCACAGCGTACACTGTAAGACTCGATATGGAATTTTTGTAGGACATTTTTGATGAACACATAATTTTAAGAAAACGAGATTTTAATTGGCCTGCGCTTTCACTTGATTTGAGCTCTTCCAACTTTTGTCTTTCGGGCTGCTTAAATGTTACTTGATATGTTACGTACCAACAATTTCTATTCATTTCCCTTGGCAATGCCACTTTTACCACTTACTTACTTTATCGCTCTTAGAGAAAATCATTACTTTTGTTTTTGAGACATTAACTATGAGCTTCTCATTCTTGTAGAATTTTCCTAACGAGTTACGAGCCTTCTGTAGTTCCACAGGGCTATAAGATAGTAACATGAGATCATCAGCATAGAGTAACATATGTATTTGTTCTTCACCGATGTATGGGAGGTTGTTTTGACTCTTCCCATTACTTGTATCAAATCGTCAATTAAGATTGAAAACAACTTGGGTATTAATACACATCACTGTTTTATCCCCATTTTAATTTTAAATGTTTTAGAGATTGTTTGACCATTCACTCTTACGCACGCTTGTATGCCGTTGTAGTACACTTTGAGAATACTAATCATTTTAGTTGACATTCCCTTTATTTTTAGTTTACTCCATAATATATTCCTATTCACCTTATAGAATTCTTTCTCAAAATCCACATAGCACACATACAGTTTCCTTCTTTTTTTTATTCAGAGACATTTTAATTACTGTATCTAACACCGCCAACGCATCTACTGTTCCAATGCTCTTCCTAAATCCTATTTGTTTCGTACTTAGAACTTTATTATTAACTATCCATTGTTCCAATCAACCATCAAGCATTTTCGTAAAAAGTTTACTATTATTGTTAATAGTGATACTCCTCTGTAGTTAGCTAAGTCTTGAATGTTACCGTTTCCTTTACAAGGATTACAAATAATGCTACACGTCCACATGTGAGGTATTTGTTCTGTTTCCATAATCACATTTAAAAGTACAATTATATGTAATGATTTAAGATAATCAATACGCGTGTGTGAATCCTACTATGCTCTCTTTTTTACAAGTTATGAACTTATATAAAAAAAACTTTTAGATATCCTTCCTATGTTTATATATATATATATATATATATATGAATATCAATCAATATAATTATCAATCTTAATATTAAGGCTAGAAAGAAATAAAAACCTGAAGAAAGAAATAAAGTGCTTCCTATATATATATATATATATATATATATATATATATATATATATATATATATATATATACATATATAGATATTGTTCATTGTTTCATTTCCCTTGCTAATATACAGTAATAAAATAATTGCAATTGAATTACAGTGTCCATACAAATGGAGTAGAGAAATAAAAACCGAGAACGATACGTGGACCTACGATACTTTACCATCCTCCAAATGGCGTATTTTAGAAAAAGATACCGGAAACTTATCATCGGTTGACGATAAGAGTCATCTTATTTGTGATATCGACCCAAATGTTGGAGAGTTCGGTGTATATCAGTTTGATATCTTTGCAAATAAGTCGTGTGCGTTGACGACATTAAAAGAACCGGTGAACATATATTTACGTAAGTATTTTTTTTTTGATATTATGTTAGTTCGGTGTCTGTCTCTTCTATACTGTGTCACATAAAAAATAGATAAAAAGAATGTAAAATATCTACACAAATGTATGTGTGTGTTTTACTGTTTTTAACACGCTGAATGCCTGGCCAATTTTATATGATTTATCCAAGGCACCGAGGTGTCCTTCAGTTCATAACGATCAATTGAAGGCGTTAGTTGAATCAGAGCCACGCATAACAATTCGAGAGTTTGTACAAAAGTTAGACGTTAGACATCGAACAGTTCTGAACTATTTAAAATAACTAGAGAAGTCAAAAAAAGTTTGACAAGTGGGTTCCGCACGAGATGAACGAAGACCAAAAAAATTTCATTACGAAATTTGTTCTACGCTTCTTTTATGCAACAGAAACTATTCATTTCTCAATCGTATTGTGACTCACAACGAAAAGTAGATCCTGTATGGTAACAGAAAGCGGTCTGCACAATGGTTGAACAAAAATGAAGCCGAAAAGCATTTCGCAAAAGCGAAATTATACCAAAAGAAAATTTTACTGACCGTTTGGTGGTCTGCGCTCGGCATAGTTCACTACATTTTTTTGAATCCTGGCGAAATAATTATAGCTGAAAGTTATTGTCGAGAAATCAACAAAATGCACCAAGAACTGCAATATCTGGTGCCCGCACTGGTCAATCGAAAATGTCTAATCCTGCTGCACTACAATACATGATCACACGTTGCACGATTTACCCTCCAAAAGTTGAACGAACTAGACTACGGAAACATTGCCTCATCCACCGTACTCACCATACTCGCCAATAGATTATCACTTGTTTGAGCATTTCAATAACTTCTTACAGGGTAAGGTCTTCAACAACCAAACTACTGAGAAAAATGCATTTCGAGATTTTATCAAGCCCAGAACATAGGAATTTTACACCACAGGAATAAATAAACTTGTAATTAATTGGCAAAAATGTGTTGATTCTAATGGTACTTATTTCGATTAATAAAGTTAATTATTAGCTGAGAAAAATGTGTATGAATTTGAAGGTCATAAACTGCAATTATTTTTCTACCAATCCAATATAATAAAAATATATAAACTTAACCCATTCGAGACGAAAGATTTTTTGTAAGCTGATTTCCAGGAGCCAAATTTTTTTCATGTTGAAAATTTAGAAAAGAGAGAATGTTTAGAAGGTGAGAAATTGACATTGATGACATTTTCTGTTCAAATCAGATGATGACACATCGAGTGTGTCATTGGTTCATCAGCATTTTTATATTACGAAGAACTGACGAAACACCATGTGTGTCGTACATATAAAAAAAAAACACATAATTAGAGTGGAAAACGACATTTATTTACAGAATACTATATAAATATAAAATATTACTTTAAATTCAGTAATAAAAATTAGAAGATAACCCATCAATAACAATTAGAAAACAAACAGAGGTAATAAGTACTTATAACATTTACATCATAAATGAAAATTATTTTTTTGTGATAATCTTTGAAACGCTCTTGCAAACACAACCAATACAAAATTTATTTTTTACCCACCTTTAACTTTTACCTTATTCAAAAACGACCTAATCTCTACAGGTAGTTCTTTACTACTAGTTGACAATATAAATTTATTATCATGGCACAGACGGTATGTCATTCGTCTTTTTGGCTAGGTACTGCATTACACACACGGTGTGTAATGTGTGTCGAATGGATTAAGTGAGTTTCTTGATTGATTTTAATAAAGCTGATAAATATCTT
>CM068313.1:52696274-52841274 GCA_034766995.1 Acanthacorydalis orientalis
CGATAAAAAATAATACCAACTGAATTACACATTTTCATTTAATCTTGATAAAATCCTTTGAATATTTACGTGTATGTAGAATAAAGAATAGACATTTAAAAGAATCTTTTTCCCATGTAATTTTTACAGTTAGATACAGAGATAAATTGTCAACGAAAACTCTAAAACTATTCGAAGTACTAATCTTTTGAATTAATAAATGTACGTGTATGATATTTAATACTTTATGAACTGGAACTCGAATGTAAGTTTCACTAATGTACATACATTAATAACTTCCCGAGTTAAGTGACGTTAAATAACACCGTGAAATTCATAAATACTCATATTGTTGTAATTTACCCATTTGTAAGTGAGCATACAACACATAGAAGTTATTTTATACGCTTTATTTTTTTTTAAAAAAAAAACAAAATGTTATCGAAATATTGTCTAATAATAAAATCAATTAATAAAAAATGATTAGGTTGATAAAATAGATTTCTTCGTAGAACTGATTCATTAAAAAGTGATATGCATTTCAATAATTTCATATTCGATAGTTAAATATTTGATTCAATTATTCGAAACATAACGGACATGTATCAAAGACCTAATTAAATAAAAAGTTTGCTTATATTTTTAAGACCACAGTTCCAAAAAAGTACATTTATCATAAAAGCGCACATTATTTTTTTAAATATGAAAATATTTAAAAATAAAATTCAATTATTTTGGTATGCTGCTCCGTCGTGTACCTTTTATGATAAATTCCTCTAGTTTTACTTATAAAATTTTGAAAAGAGAAAAAAAACATTTAAACAAAAAAAATATTAACTATTCAAACCCGCTCGTTCTTTTTGTGCCACCCAGTACCAGACTACACATTTCGAAACACGCCTCAAAATTTGTGAAACAGAAAAAGATTATTGTCCTGATATATACACTTATTCCTAGCGCTAAACTGAAATGTTAAAAGAAGACATTTTGACTCCAGATACATTTTGATAACCAAATTAACACTGCTGTGAAGAATTGGCTGGAGGAACACATACAGGTCTTCACAGACGGGAAGAAAAAACTGGTTATAACTTATATTATTTGTACACTGTATATCATTTATTAGGTTGGTAGAAAAATAATTTCGGTTTATGACCTTCAAATTCATATACATTTTTCTCTGTAGCTGTTTTAAGTGATCCAGAACTGTTTTAACTTTTGTGCAAGCTCTCGAATTGTTGTGCGTGGTTCTGATTCAACTAACGCCTTCAGTTGGTCGTTATAAACTAAAAAAGGACTCCTGAAACCTTCTTCATCTTCAAGACTCTCGTTCTCAGCACGAAATTTTTGGAACTATCATTGCACCATACGTTTCTTAACAGTACCCACACGAAAAGTTTCGTTTTGTTTACAATTAGTTTCTGCTGCTTTATCACCCGTTTTGAATTCGTACAAAAATTGCTGTCATTTACATGTTTTCAATCTCTAATTTAATAACCAAGCTTGAAGCAAAATTAATAATAAAACCAAAGTCGATGTTACCAAAATACATATCGAAAAATGCACTTTAAAATGATATTAACATGAACACGATGAAATGACACTTCCAATGGAAAAAAATGAGATTAGAATTCAGAAAACAAAAACCACAATTATTTTCCTACGAACCTAAATAGTTGGAAGTGACCTTATTTCAATTCTATAAACGTACTCTTTTAAAATATCGAAAAACTAAAAAAAATATTATTGCTTAGTATAATTATTATCGTCGTCGTATTAAAAAAGATTTTGATTCATGAATTCTATTTCAGCAATCATAATACCAGTACTGTTTTTCTTGATTTCTGGAATACTTTATGTTGTAATAGAGAAAATATTAAAAAGACTTTCTGCGAAAAATGATGTTCTCACCAACGTCAATGAACGAGAACTTGCAGAAAAAAATAAACAGCAAGCACGACGCAGAGTTCATGCAATCGATACATTTCGTGGGTAAATATACTTAACTATATATTTGTTTACTTATTTACTTATATATCAATCAACATATATATATATATATATATATATATATATACATGTATGTATATGTTTATATTCCGACTCGTTATTTATTGACATATCAAATTAAATTTCTTTCTTATAACGCTGGGCATTGACAAAAAATAGTCGTTATGAACAAACAAAACAAGTTGATGACGACTCTTTATCTAATTTAAAAGTCATTCAATCTTGTGTGGTTCATCAATTCATCATTCATCGTATATGCTCTCATATAATCTATGATTTTCATACTTTCACTCAATACCATAGCATTGAACATAGAATTTATTTTTACGTACCTGTATAGTTTCATGCTGTCATGTTGCCCTCTGATCGATTATTGCTTCTGTACAAGATTTTAAAGAGATATAGACAACAATAAATGCCGTATAAATGCACAATACTAATAAATAGTCTCTTTCGTATATAAACTACACAATGGATAACAAATATGCAGTCTATTCTTATAAACAATTAAAGTTTTTTGTGTTATGTAGACAACATCATCCTTATGTCTGTCAATTTATTTATAATCAATATTAAATATGTATATATATATATATATATATATATATATATATATATATATATATATATATATATATTGTGGTATACGGCATACAAACGAATTGTCATAGCTGTCTAAGCAAGCAAACATCATAGAACAAACAGATTGTTCTAGAACAATCCAGCTCGATATAAAAAGGTTGCTTAGATAGTTATCGACAGCCCTTAGCACGGTTTTGAAAATGTCCAGGCTGTACACTCTGCAAAAACACAACGCAACATCAATAACACAATACACAATGTACACATTACGGCCAAAATCGTTTTTACTCTACGGAGAGGTAACGAACGCACAACACGCATTAAACACATCACATTTCTTTGTCAAAATGTATGTTCAAACTGCTCACCAATAAACTGATTATTTTATTTTATGTTATCGCCAGCATTTTGTTCAAAAATATCACAAACTAATAGACGCATAAAAATTAGACGATTGTAGTTAACAACAGAACTATATTCATACGCATGAAATTAGCCTACTGCATTTGTTCAAACAAGAGACTATATTCATACGCATAAAATTAATCTATTGTATTTGATAACAAATTAAAAAATTAAATATAATACAAAACTTTTGGACAAAGTATAAATGTACCCTGGTGACAGCGGCTAAAGAATCAATCAAGATCGACCATCGGGCAGCGAAGGGAACCGTCCTGGCAATGAACGCCCGAGAGATACGACAATATATATATATATATATATATATATATATATATATATATATATATATATTAATTTTTAACATTTTCAACATGATAAAATATTTTAAATAATCATATATTATCTTGAAACTTTTAAACTTTTAATTTCAAACGGTAAAAGTGTCAAATGTGACGTACATTATATTTTGTTTCTTCGCCATTTAATTATTGTAACAGAGGTATGCTGGGTAATCGCAAGAACCAATCAGGAACAAGAATCAAGTATAAAACTTAAATTTTATGTGTGTGCACATACAAATCTCTGAATAGCCCTTTTGTATATTTTTTTACTTAATAAATTGAGTAATTTACATTTTAATGAATATATTATTCAGAATTAACGTTTTTTTCTGAAAATAATGAAGAAAAATTAAGAATTTCTAGAAAAAGATTAAAAGAATATCTTAAAACTAAGTCTAGTTTGAGAAAATCAATCAATAAAAAAGAATAAATTTAAATTTATTATCTCGATGAAAATGACTAATTTTTTAAAAAATATAATATTTTCTTTGAATCAGTTAACAAAATTGAATCAAATTTAATATTTTTAATTTGGGAAGCATGAGCCGCGAGCCTTTGTACTTAGTATTCGTTTTTCGAGAGAGAGGGCAAGTATCAATCGGATGTACAATAGGAAGGGCTACTTGCCATAAATGGAATTCATAAAAATGGATCTATAGTTATGTGTCCCAAAAACATACGGCAAATATCCCGTGCATATTTATATTAAATCAAATGATTGATTTCATTCCGTATCAGGCACTCGTTGGTTAAAATGTATCAATTTTTTTCTCATAATATACAGAAAAATTATTAAAACATGTTTAGTATTCAAATTGTATAAAACAAATATTATTATTTTTGAAATATTACAAAAAAGAATATTCATTATTCTTCAGTACGTTTAACTTTCATCCGTCCCTCGGGTCTATTTCGAGCCAAAGGAAAATTTCCTCCCAGACATCTTCAAAAATATAAACATTACAAATGTGTAACTTACTGACTTTGTCTGATATGTTCTAATAAAATATTACACAAAAATTCAATAAATTATGATTAACCGTTACACCACTATAAAATAAGTAACACTAAAGATCATTGGATCTTAAATGACCCACATTAATTTCTAGTACTTAATTTGCTGTTATTTATATTATTTTGAATGTAAAATATATAATGAAGTGTTATCCTTCAAAGTAGCTTACTTAAAAGTAAACAGTTTGCAAGTGACATTGAGAAAAAGCCACAAATTATTTCAGATTATAATAAGACCAAAGGTGGTGTTGATACAATTGATAAAAAGATAACTTGTTACACTTGTAAAAGTAAAACAGATGGTCAGTTGTTATGTACTCCAACATATTAGATATGCCAGTGAACAATGCACTTGTGCTTTTCACGATTGGAACATCAATAAGCATTATAGACGACGGATTTTTATAGAAACACTGGGTGAATCTTTAATAAAAAAGCATATGGCTGGAGGAATTCATCCTCCATCGTCTCTAAACCATTAAAATGTAATAGCTAGCCTTACAGCATCGAACACAACACTATTCACCGACGACATCTACAAATGAGCGAACTGTTAAAAAAGGGGCCGCTGTAGTTTTTGCGAATGGCCGGACAAGCACACATCAAATGCAAACTTTGTAATAAATTTGTTTGCAAAACTCATACCAAATCTATGTGTCCCGAGTGTATGAACTAAAGTATTTATATATTCAATTTATTTTTTTCTATTGACTTTTTTTTTATTATTTTGTTTTAATTGGAATTAAACCAGAATGTTATTCCTTTTTTGTATAGACCCACATTTGGGTCTATTTTGACCCTAAGGAGTTTAATGTTACTTATTTCGAGGGATGTACAAAGGTGAAATAAATATTAAGGACACAGGCATATTATTTAGTTTTTTTTTAAAGAAACACCTTGTACTCCAATTTATCTGGTGTTTCAAATAATAAAAATTGTAAATAACAGCAAATAAATGATTCGAGGTATTAAAAATTTAATTATTTTAATTTATTTCAGAATCAGTATTGTTGTAATGATATTTGTAAATAGTGGAGCAGGAAGATACCTGTTTATGGAACATGCAACATGGAATGGATTGAATGTAGCAGACCTTGTATTTCCATGGTTCATGTGGATCATGGGTACGTGTGTACCAATCGCTGTTGGCTCGCAATTGAAGAAAAATGTGCCGAGAATCGATATTCTTACAAATATAGTTCGTGTAAGTAAAGCATCTATATCATACTTAAGCGTTATGTTGAAAATTTATAATTATATCTTGTAAATGTTCAGCATTTATATCGAGTTATGATCGATTCAATTTAAAGGCACGGCATTTATTTTTAAATCTAATAAGTATTATTGAACAGGATTTTCTTTGAGTGTAATTCATTTTTTTATTACTTTTAGAGAGCGTGCATATTATTTCTTCTCGGACTATCACTGAATACGATTGGTGTTGGACCAAATTTGGCAAAAATACGAATATTTGGCGTGTTTCAGCGATTCGCTGTTTGTTACTTAGTCGTGGCTTCGTTATATACAATTTTAACAAAACGACATTATGAGCCAACAAAGGTAATATATATTTATAATATTCATATAGAATTAGTAATAAAGAACAAAACATATATTTCTTGATTAAAAACCATAATAAATATCAGAATGTGACCTTAATGTAAGAAATAAAAAATATTTGCGTGTGAGGCCACGCGCGTTTGAAGTGAAACTTCTGAGGTGTAAATATAGAATAAGTTTTTTTAAATATTTCTTTCCTGGTAAACTATTTTACCAGGAAACAATACTCTGTTTATATATACTTAGTATGAATATAAATTTAATACTGTGGGTTCTAAATCATCATAATTTAAAAATAAAATAATTCGCTTGTGATAGCTGAAATAAGATACAAAACTGTAGACTGTAATTTGTCTAAATAACGTGAGAAAACTAAAATCAAATCAAAATCAAAAACAATTTTATCGCGATGAATTTTACAGTTTCAGCGCCGTATTACTGTGCGTTGGAGTAAGTTGAGGTTAGGTCCGGGGTCTCATCCGTGGCTTTTAAACCGGTTTTGAAAGGAGAGTTGTGTTTCAGGAAGTGGGTATGAGGGATGATTCGAAAGATAGAGTCCGGAAAAAAATTGTGAGAAAACTGCATTATATCACTTAAATATACAAAACCGTACATTCACTTGTACACACCGTACTAGAACTGCACTGCCGATCCCCACTCCACTCCTATGCGTACCCCCACACCAGTTTCGTCACAAAATTTTGTTTCACAGCGTTTCGACTCGTACCGTTGCCACGGTTCGCACTACTAGACGTACCCCCGCTTAACTTTCCATCACACAATTTTGTTTTACAAGAATTCAACTTCTGCCTATCGTGCCTAAAGAAGTGTAACTTGAAAAATTAGGAAATATTTTAGGACACTCTCTTATTTACCTTATGTGATGGTTGAAAGAGTTGATTGACCAATTCTCTACTCTGTCCTCGACTTCCTAAGCCATCTCTCGAGCTCTGCTTTTCGTTGCTTCTTCTGCTCACTCGAGGTACCTCATCTGTTCTGACTCACAATCTTCACTTTCTGCCATACGCAGAATGTATCCGATGGATAATCGCGTTCAAGAGATACACAAGTGCTTGACTGGTATCGTCTCGTGCGGTAAATCTATCGTCTTTTGTAAATGCTCAGGAGTCCTCAGAATGGGATAATGAATTTGAAAATATTTTGAATTTATGTAAAAGAAGATGTGTTCGAGCGCTTTCAAGTTCTGAAGATGAAAATGAAAGTATACTACAAGATCATCAAAATGAAATTGGTGCAGACGGAACCAATTGGGAAAAAATACAAGAAGGGTCTAGTCCTGAAAGATTACCACTTCATAATATTTTCAAAGATGTACCCGGTCCAACAGGATATACCAAAAAAAATATTATGAAAGGTGAATTTATGTTTCAAATAGCAGATGAACTTGCCACTGAAAATGCCATTGAAAATGTAAAACCAGGGATGGAAACACGAAAAGCTAATGTACAAACAACTTCAAAGAGATCACTTTGTTCACGCAAATGGTGTTAAATAGGGTACTGTAATAATAAAAAGACTACCACCATTTGTAATGTCTGTAAAAAAATATATATGTGGAAAATATACTCAAAAGAAAAACTACGTTTCTAAGAAATGTGACAAATTATAACTTTTTATACCTAATAATTTACTTTATACTATAAGAATAACAACTTTGAAATGAAAATTTATTTTATTTTTTTTTTACAAAGCATATATTCTTTATTATACTTATTATTCTTCTTGATGTGTAAGTGATAAAATGTGCCAATCCTCATTTAGAGAACATAGTCTCAAACGGGTTAATATGTAATACCAAAAATGTACTACATAACATGGAATTCCTTTTGTAAGAAACTAATAA
Organism: Acanthacorydalis orientalis; assembly: GCA_034766995.1. Taxonomy (NCBI): domain Eukaryota; kingdom Metazoa; phylum Arthropoda; class Insecta; order Megaloptera; family Corydalidae; genus Acanthacorydalis; species Acanthacorydalis orientalis. The sequence goes on from CM068313.1 coordinate 52,704,030, forward strand.
GTCAATAAATATAAAAATATTCTATTATTACGAATTTCTTAAAGACCTGTCATTTTGACTGGTTTCGGTAGAAATAGCTTCGTCTCAGCTGTCGGTGGTTCTAGTGTTAATGATCAGATCGTGCGTACACTAATGAGGAAAAATCCTAGCTCACGCGTAGAAGAATTATCCAAGCAGCTCAAATCAACGCAATCAACTATACATCAGTGCTTGAAAATGATTGGTAATGTTTTTAAGCTGGGTCTCAGTGGGTTTCGCACGAGTTATTGAATGTTAATTTAAAATAACGTGTAGACATTTGCATTTATCATCTATGCCGATTGCAAAATGATCCGTTTCTGAATAGAATTGTTACTGGTGATGAAAAATGGATTATTTATTACAATATTAAATCTCAAAGACAATGGCTTGACCGTAACGAACCATTTTTATCTGTAAAAGGAAGGCTTCATTAAAAAAGGTTATGTTGTCTGTTTAGTGAGATATGGAAGGAATTATCCATTACGAGGTATTAACAGCACTAAAACTGCAGTGAAAAAAATATTGAAAATTTATGATTAAGATGTGGTTTTAGTCAAGGACAAAGATGATTTCGACGATTTCGGTCCGGAACATACAGCTTTTGAAGATGAAACAAAGGTCAGGATGTCCTCAAGTTTGATCTAAAAATGCGCCTTCCTACAAATCGACCGTCAATGACGACAAAATTGCACTAATTGGGCTTCGAATTGATTTTTTATCCACTCTATTCTTCGGATATGGCCTCGTGAGACTTTTTTCTCTTCCCAAACTTAAAAATTTGACACGGTGGGAAGAAATTCTCACCGAATGAGGATGTCATCGCCGCTGTCAATGTGTATTTTACAGACTCGCTGTATGGACCAAGTGTACAGCCCCCTTAATAAAGACTATGTTATGAAATAAAATCGTTTTTTTCCAAAAAGTGGTGTTTATTTTCTTTTTACCATATTTATCAAAAGACCTTCGTATATATATATATATATATATATAATCTGAACATCATTTATTGCCATTTTTATAGCGTTGCTAGACGAGTCCTTCACTGAACATATTAAAATATTTTATAAATATTTTTAAGTTTTTTTATTTTCTATTGTTTTATAAAGAAGCAAAATTTAAGATCACTTCTATTCCTTATTCTTTCATAAGTATTAATATATATATATATATATATATATATATATATATATATATATACTTTCTGTACTTTTATATATTTTGTTATAGCTGTTCACAAATTGTTTAAAAATGGAAATAGCTGAAAAAATTCATGTCAATGTTTTTACTAAATTAATATATTTATTTCAGGGCAAAATCGCATCAGTGTTTGAAGATATAAGTATTTTAATACCGCAGTGGATTGTTATTATTTCGATAATTGTAGCGCACACTCTAATTATATATTTATTAGATGTACCAGGATGTCCAAAGTGAGTTCATCATCAGGTATAATTAATATTAATATTTTTATCCGGAAAAATGAATACAAAATCTGTTTAAATAATGATTGAAAATTGTTTTTTTTAAGAAAAAAAATAATAGTCCAGAACATTAAAATAATATAATTTTAAATTTCATTATTTTATTTTAAAATGTCAATTCTTGAAGTATAAATCTGTTCTTTTCATTCATTTTATGTTAATGTTCATAAGTTAAAATCATAATCTTATGTTTTTATGGTTATGATCCCATTAGTTCGCCATGATAGTGGGTTTAGTTTTTTTTGATTACTTGGATATTTGTTCTCCACTACTAATTTTATCCACCTGTCTCATCTTCAGATAGCTTTTAAATAATGAGTTATCTAAAATCTGTCTAAACATGATATTCGTACTGAAACTAATAGTGGAAAATAAATATTCAAGTGGCCGGAAACGATAAAAATCATTATTTTGCTTGTTTTTATGACCGGTATTAATTTTGTAAATTGTAAATTACTTTAAAATATGTTTGATTGTTTTAAAAAAAGGTTATCTACTGTAATTTAAATACATTACTAATTACAATAATTGCAATTTTTGAGATTTAAATGTAACGGCCAGCCTGTTTTGTGTATTAATAGAGTTGGAATAAATTAAAGCTTAATTTATTTGCTGATAGAAGTACGAGGGTACAAGAAATCTCGTCACTGATATCAAACTGCAATATCCTTTAAAAGCATTATCTTTATAACTACTGCTGTAACAGTTTGAGCACAATATGTTAATCAGTTTAGTTTTGACAGTAATTCAGAGTAAACAACTATTGCTCTTTTTTACCTATGGGAAAAAAATAGTATCGGTCAGTGATTAAATTTCTGTTTTTGGATGGGAAAAATTATGAAGATATTAAAGAAAAGTTACATACTGTGCACGGGGACTCTGAATATTCGATGACAACCATCAGATACGAGGTCAGACAATTAAGTAATGCGACCGATTTTTTTTCTCGGCCTGTGGTAACACTGCGAACGTATATAATAACATAACTCCGCCACCATAATAGCAGATCCCTACTCTCTCGATTGAGATTTTGACCACCCTCGTACGATCATTTCTTCGCCAGCTGTTTAGTGTTTTGTAACAACGCGCGAGTAGTGCATGTCACGAAAATGGAACAGAGAAATTTATAGCAACGGTGCGCGATAAAATTTTGTGCAAAACTCGGCGAAACCGCGACAGAAACTTATGAAAAAGTGCTTAAAGTGTATGGTAGTGATGCCCTGAGTCGTAGTCAGGTGCTTCGGTGGCATGCCGATTTTAAAAAAGGCCATTTTAAAAAAGGTGATTTTAAAGTGAAAACCATGTTGATTTGCTTCTTCGACAGCAAAGGGGTGGTTCACAAAGAGTTCGTACCACCTGGACAAACCGTAAATCAAGTATTCTACCGCAATGTGCTCGAAAAATTACGAAAAAGGGTGCTCAGAGTGCGTCCAGAGATCGCGAAGACTTGGGTTCTGCATCACGACAATGCTCCCTGTCACAGTGCGTTCAGTGTCTCTCAGTTTTTGGCGTCTAAAGGCATCGCAACGTTACCACAACCGCCCTATTCACCGGACATGTCACCCTGCGACTTTTTTCTATTCCCCCATATGAAAAAATTCGTCAAAGGTCGACATTTTGACTCCGTTGAAGATATCCAAGAATCTGTGACGAGAGTACTCGGAGAGGTCCCACAAGAAGTGTTCCAGAATTGTTACGAAAACTGGAAAACTCGCTGGAATAAGTGTATAGATGCGGGAGGGGACTACTTTGAAGGGGATCGCAGCGATGTACCTTAATTTTTAAATATACTCGATTTTTGAATTTTGTCGCATTACTTAATTGTCTGACCTTGTATTAGTTTAAACGTGGTGATACAAGCGTTTGTGTAAAGAACATCCAGGTCGTCCAATTGAGGTGGCTAGTATAGAGATAAATGGAAAAATCCAAAACATTATTTTAAATGATCGTAAAATCAAAGTGCTTGAGATAGTATGCATCTCTGATGAACGTGTACGGAACATATTACATGAATATTTGCATATGAAAAAGCGATCCACCAGATAGGTGTCGCGTTTTGCTCACAATCAACCAAAAATGCATTCTAATGAACATTTCAAAGGAGTGTTTAATTATGTTTAAACGTAATCGAAATGAATTTTCGTGCTGATACATAACCGTTGATGAAATATGGATCCATCACCATACAACTTAAACAAAAGAACAGTCAAAACAATGGATTTCTCCTGGAAAACGTGCATCAAAGAAGGTGAGTCATTGCATCATCTGGAAAGATTATGGCAACTGTTTTCTTAGATTCTCATGGAATATTTCTAATCAACTAACTTGAAAAAGGGAAAGCAATAACAGGAGAATACTGTGCATCATTATTGGACCAGCTGAATAATGAAATTAATAATTAATTTGGTAATGAAAAAAGTGCTTTCCATCACGACAATGCACTGGCATACAAATCAACAATTTCGATGGAAAAATTACATGAATTGCATTACGAATTGCTTCCACATCCACCATATTCTCCAGATTTGATGAAACATTGTTAATCTTTGATGAAACATGGATCCATCACCATACACCTTAAACGAAAGCAGCAATTAAAACAATGGACTTCTAGTAAACGTGCACCGAAGAAAGCATAAGTCATTGCATCAGCTGGAAAGGTTATGACGACTGTTTTCTGGGATGCTCATGGAATATTGCCAATCGACTATCTTAAAAAGAGAAAACAATAACAGGAACCTACTATGCATCATTATTGGACCAGCTGAATGATAAAATCAAGAAAAAACATTCTCATTTGGTAGATAAAAAAGTCTTCCATCTTCCATCACGATAATCAACAGTTGCATTTGGAAAATTGGATGAATTACATTACGAATTGCTTCAACATCCACCATATTTTTTAGATTTGGCACCTTTTTCCCTTTTACAAACTTAAAGAAATAGCTTTGAGGTAAAATATTTGCATCAAATTCGGAAATCATCACTGCTGTAAATGCGTATTTTGAGGAGTTTGAGAAACCCTACTATTCGTAAGGGATAAACAAATTGGAAATGCGCTGGAGTAAGCGCATTGAGCTAAAAGGAGATTACTTTGAAAAATAAAAAAAATTGTCAAAAAAATAGTGTTTTCTTGTCAATCACGGGTACTTACTACTCTACCCTCGTACATATTAAATTTTTAACTAGAAAAAGTTCAAAGATTTTAGTATACTCGTGTATGAGTACCTTGAAATAGTTGTGAATACTTTATCACTAAGGCTCAGAATACAACTTCGAACAGAGTTCTCTCTGTTTTCACTTTGATGAAGTTCTTCGACAAGTTCATTAGTTGTATGTACTGAGATAGAAAAAAATCAGTACATATTTTAATTCTTTTATAATTATTTAGTGGATCGGAAATGAATTCTTCTCTTTAGTTCAATAAATATTTATTGATCATTTATTATTTATTGATTATGTACATTTCAATGGCAATTCCAACATCCTCATGGAGTAGAGTTATTGAACAGTATTTTTCTTAAAGATTTTTCTCTGCGTATCTAATAGAGTTAAAATCGTTATTTAAAGTGACAAAATTATACAGTAATTATTCAATATATATATATATATATATATATATATATATATATATATATATATATATATATATATATATATATATATTACATTGATTAAACTCAATTTTCAGAGGATACTTCGGACCTGGAGGAAATCAAGATGACGGTAAATATAAAAACTGTATAGGAGGAGCTACAGGTTATATAGACAAGCAGATATTGGGTGAAAATCATATATACCAATGGCCTACAGCAAAACATATTTACGGTTCTGGTTCATTCGATCCTGAAGGAATTTTAGGTTAGAAAAATATATCTATAGTCATTCGTTTTTCTAATACATCATTTTTCATTTAAAATGGTGTAACAAATTCTTCAATTAAAAGTAGAAACTTGTCTAGAAGCTCAGAAATGAACTAAACGTTAGACTAAAATTGATAATTAATGTGATTACAAAAATATTTTTATAGTGTATGAGTAAGACTGAATTTTCATGGAGATAATTGAAGTTTTATAAATTATATTTGACATTTCTTCAAAAACTTTCATACTCATTATAACTGTAAACTTGTTTCATCGTCTATATAACTCCTTTAATTTCGACTGCAATATGAATTATGTATTAATGAATAATCAATACATAACCTATAAAATATTTTTTTGAAAAATGCTATCTTTTTATGGTACGAAATTATTTTTTATGGAAAATGAAAAAGTACTAAACACGTTTAATTCTATATAACTGAACAAATACTTATGTAGATAAATTCCACATTTTTCTCTAAAATAGATTAAATAAGAAACGTTTTCATTATTCAAAATTTTATTATTCACAATGAGATTTTTTGTAACTCGTTTTATTTCTTATCTTAATATTCTTTAATTTGATGCTTAGAATTTCTAAAAGAAATATTGAAATTTTCAATTATGATTTGATTTAAATTTTAGTATACAAGGTGTTAAATCATGACTTCACCTTAGAAGATTTTAATAAGCATTTGCGGAGTTATTAATTGAAATGTTTACTAGTAATTGCTAAAACTGATTTAAATAATCAAGAACATTTATATTAGTCATTCTAAAGTAACATTCGTATAAAACCATCTAGTTTTTCTTCAGAGGTTTTAACTCTTCTTTAATAAAAGCAACACATACCACATGTTTCAAGGCATACGTTTTAAAAATTATAAGAGTAACAGAAAAAGAATGTATCAATTATGTTAATTCTTCAATATAACATCATCTGATTATCATTCGCTTCTAAATATACAGAAATAATGACTACAGAAATCAGTGATTCGATTAGATTCAAGAGGTATTTGAAAACTTTTTTCGGTCCAAGACGAAATAATTTTGTATTAAGGGAATTAATAGTTTGAAACGAAAATGGAAAAATAAATCTAGAGAATGAATGAAAAATACCATTTATTAATATACAAAAATAGTGTTTTTAATCTTAGTCCATTGTTGCAAATGACGGCTATAGCCGTCAAATTTTTGTTGATATGATGGCAAATATCGGCTATAGCCGTGATGAATATTTTTGCAATAAAAACGACATCTAGATTACTAGAGGACATTCATGTACATGTTTTCGTTAGGTAACGGTAATATTTGACACATTCGATGAAGGGGTTTGTCCCTGGAAAAATTCGAGCAAATGTAAAATGTATGACTGAGTTAGGTAGAGATTTTATTACCAGCAATTAGGGGATAGTCGGTGTAAATGGTTCTATTATAGTCCTTTATAATGCCTGACGTTTTTGTTAAGAGGAGCCAACAATTATCACCAGCAACCAAACAACAATCACCCCACCCTGAGATCCTTTCTCTTCATAGAATGTAATGTGCAATGTTAGGTCTCCAGATGTAGCATTTGAAGACGAATAATCAATTCACTGTAGGGCACAAACACTGGAAAGGTTACTTCTGTTCGTACCAACAAAGAAAAATTAATGAAATTTTTCGGACTTTGCTTGCTTCAAGGTCAAGAAAAGGTTCCTTCAATACGTCACTTATTTACTAAAGACACCCACTATTTTTTGTTTGGTTCGACATCTTAGCTCAAGGCTTTTAAGCCGGTTTTAAAAGGGGTTATGTTTTCATGGAAGTGGGTATAGGGTGTGATTTAAGTTTGGAGTCCGGAAAAAAATTTCAAAAAACCGGAGGAATGATTGACGACATATGGACACCCCTAATATATGACCCAATAAAAAACATTTTATGTCATTATGTAATGACGGTGAATGAAAATGGATCAATAGAACAAGTGTGATCCGATTGAAAGTTCTCAGATCAGTAAAAAGATGCTTTCATTTACGCCATACCTTGAAAATACGTTAATGTGTCTAAAATATTCTTGTTAAAGTTTCTTAAAACAATATATCAGTACGTTCATTTCATCGTACAAACATTGACAGGAAATACTTGACTTATAAAAATCATAAGTTTTATTAACTGACTATTTTTCATGAAAATACCATTTTTCTGCAAGTTTTTTTTTTAAAATATATATATAAAGACATTATGATACATTTAATTTAATTCTTCCGAATTATTTAATTTTCTTATAGATTGAATTTAATTTAACTAAAATTTACATATATTTGATAAAACCTTATTCAGCACCAATTCATAAATTAATAAATTTTATTTCTGATTTTTATAGGATGCTTGTTGTCTGTGGTGCAAGTTTTTATAGGAGTGCAAGCAGGTGTTATACTTCAAGTACATAAAACCCCTAAAGGTCGTCTATGTCGATGGATTATATGGGCAATTATAACAGGTCTGTTGGGAGGAGTCTTGACGCGGTTTAGCAGAGAGGACGGCTGGATACCTGTGAATAAAAATTTATGGTAAATAATTATTTTTATAAATAAACATTTTTAAATTATCGATTTCAGTATTGAAACAGGTGAATTGTAATTGAAAAGGAATTATTCTCTTCAGTAAATAATAAAATTTTATTTTATTAAAAAGTATTCAATAACAGTTTTGCTAATATATATATATATATATATATATATATATATATATATATATATATATATATATATATATATATATATATAAGGCAATAATTCTTTAGTAATTTCAATATCAATTAAAAGAAAATGATAAAAATGTAATTCATTTTTAGCATTGACAGCTGTATTTTTTAACATTTGTTAAGTTTTGACATTGACTTTTTTGTTATGCCTTTCCATACAACAAAACAACGCTCTGAAATAATACAGTTGTATTATGAAAATGGTCGTTGTATGAAAAATAAATACTATAAATTACACAATATTTATTTTCAACATATTCTTACATCTAAATCAACATTTCTTAGATTAGTGAGTAAATTTGATGAGATTGAGCAGAAGGGGGTGAGGGTGTTTCAACAGATAGTGCTATTATCGTGAAGTGACTAAATCGGTTAAAGATAAAGAAACACCAACACGTGTTTGTAGTGCTCATTCTGAATAAAATATTGACTTCGTTTGTGAAAGTGACTCAGAAGAACTAGGAATGTTAATTCCACGACGTTCACAGACGTCCAAATGGCGAACTTAGCATAAGGATTTATTACTGAATGCTTATAGATTCAACTAACACGAGAATTGAAGCCAGAAGACCATTCACTGCGTCTAATATTTGTTAATTGGGTATTGTGTCAACAACACGGTTTTTTCTGAAAAAGTCATTTTTAGCGATGATGCTCTCTGGCTACGTTAACAGCCAAACCTGCCGAATCCTAGGTGAAGAAAATCTTAAAGTGATCGTTAAGAGGCCACTACATACAGCAAGTGTGACTGTTTGGTGCACACTTTGGTCCGGTGGACTTATTTGTTCCTCTTTTTTGAAAATTAGACTGGTAAAACAAATACTCTAAATGGAGAAGAATACCGATACATGGAAACCATTTTTTTTGTGGACCGAATCAGATGATATTGATCTGGAAGACTTGTCGTTCCAGCAAGATGATGCAACAAGCCACACAACTGGTGAAACGATTTATTGTGGACAAAATTTCCTTCTCACGTTATTTCCAGAAATGGAGACATTAATCGTTCACCGCGATCCTGCAATTTAACACCGTTGGACTACTTTCTTTGAGGTCGAGTTAAAGGTCAGGTATAATCCAACAATCTTAAAACAATTTCCGATCCAATGGATGAAATCCGAACAGTAATTGTTGAGATAGAGCCCCAGTTGTGTAAGGATGTTATTGAAAATTTTAACAAATAATGGTTACTTGTAAGAAAGCACGCGACGGTCACTTGCACGATATTCTTATTCATTTATAAATTACATGCCTCCAACTATTATTTATAATAATGAAACTTGAAATTTCTGATTCTGTTTTTTATTTTAAATTAAAAAAATACATCTTTATTGAAAAACTCTTTATATAAATCAAGGAAAAACTTGCTAAAAAGACTAAGATTTTGACACACATCTAATATGTAAGTAGATGTGCAGTAAATTTACAGTGAATCAATTACCTTTAAACATAGTCACTACTTTACTGTTATACTGTGTATTACATCTAAAAATGATAATATGTAGTGTATTAGTATAATAATATTTTCTCTTATTTGATTTATTTTCAATGTCATTACAAAGAGCCTTTTCATTAATATGATAGTAAAAATGAAATCGGAGAACCCTGAGAAAAAAATCTTGACAAATGATAGTCTTTATTGAGGGATTAGTTATTTTGAATTTTCCAGTAAAATTCAAATTATGAAAACATGATTTACAAGGTCTACTGGATTATGTATAAAAATCAAGTTACATTTAATAATACACCTAACCTTCGATTTACACGGTATTCGAATTGCTTGGTTTCGGTTTAACACAATTGAAGGAATGCGGAAAAATTCTATTTACACGGCACTGTTTCAGTTTAACACGGTCACAGTATTGCGAAAAAAATGTTTTAAAACACTTTCCTGCTCATTCAAAAAAACCGGCCATTTACACTGCTGTGCAAAATAATAAGCACACACACCACTGTATATAGTTTCTTGCTTTCTTGCACCCTAACGATAACAGAAACTCTCAATTTCACTTTTTTCATCTGAACTGAAGTAACGGTATCATAACGGATAGAGAATGTAATGAAGATGAATTGGTAGAAATGGTCGTTAATTCCATATCCAGCGAATCTGTAAGTGATTGTAATGAACAAATTCCAACAATCACTGTAAATACTATAGGTATAGGAATTACACTGACTGAAGAACTGGAAGATTTATTTATCGTGAATGATTCAAACATGGAAGAAGTTCAAAATTTGAAACGGACTTGCGTATTTGTTTAACTCAATATCAGAAACTTTTCAAGGAGTTGAGTAAAGATTTGAAACAATTTTTGAAAACGGATTTTATTAGAACAGTTCCTTCTATGCCTTTGGAAAATGATTTGGAGAAGTAAAGATGTGAATAGAAAAGAAGTGAAGAGAAAATTAACAAGTGAAGATGATACAGAATGAACACTTTTTTATTTGTTTTTAATCTTTTTCCGAATGTGTAAAATATATTGTCTGATTTTGTTGAAAATAAATAATATTATTTCATTTCAGATTTGTAAAACCAGTCTCTTTTTTAATATAAGATGTGGACTCGAATTGCACTATTTAGATTTACACGGTACTTTTGGGTAACCAATCTACTGTATAAATCGAGCGTTGGGTTAATTTTAATTTATCAGAACATTAGGAACAAATTTGTATAAAATGTACAGTGTAAAACGAAAATGTATTTTTTTTTATGAAATTTTAATTATATTTTATTATATTTAATATCTGTAGATTTTAAATCGGAACAAATCTCTCTTTTACATTCTAAACTATATCTGTTTAAAAAATATCAAATGTTTCATACACTTTACAAATAATAAACATTTTTGTTGCAGGTCCCTGTCGTTCGTCCTCGTAACATCGTGTTTCGCATTCATTCTTTTATCAGTCTGTTATGCAATCATTGACGTTTTTAAAATATGGACTGGAAAACCGTTTCTGTTCTCTGGAATGAACTCGACAATAATGTATTGCGGACATTCAGTAGCTTATAACTTATTCCCGTTCCATTGGCAAGTCGGCCTCATGAATACACATTTTATTTTACTCGTAGAAGCATTATGGAACACATGTTTATGGATTATCATTTCTTACTGGCTTTACACTATTAATTTCTTCTTAAGTATTTAGTAACATCATTCACTAACTTATCACTTGCATACAGTTATCATCATCGTCACCTGACACTCATTACTTGATGAAAATCTCTTCCAATTTCTTCCAATCTGAACAATTTATCTTCTTATTTTAGCATTTTTTTCCGTTTTATTTTTAGAAAAAAATATTCTGTTTATTACTTCTATATTCCTTTATTTTCTTCTAACACACATGTTCTATTGATACTAATCGGTGATGCAAGGATTGACTTGGACGTTCAACTAATTAAAAATCCTTCTATTCGTTCACAAATAATAATTTTCATGAAAAATATCAGCGATAAACTGTGTTTACTGTATCGACACGGAGAGTTTTAAAATGGCACCAGGTTAGAAGAGTTAAAGTCTAGATATATGTATCCTGTTTCAAGTTCATATTCATAAAATATGTACAAAAGCACATTACTATTTTATGAATAGAAGTATTAACATTTATAAATTTAGATTTATCGCTAAAACGAACTTTCTTCCAGAAGTCAGGTGTGATGTTATTCAAATTCTCTCTATAAAATCCTAAAAAAATCCATCTTGTTTTCCCTTCGCAGATTTCCATCTTAAAACGTCTACTGCACATTTACTGAACGACGACTTTTGTGATACTTAATTTGAGAAAAAATCATTTTTAGAATATATTAGGTTGGTAGGAAAATAATTACGGTTTTTGTTTTCTGAATTCTAACCTTAATTTTTTTCAATGAAAGTGTCACTTCATTGTGTTCATGTTAATATGATTTTAAAGAGAATTTTTCAATCTGTATTTGGGTAACGTCGGTTCTAGTTTTATTATTAATTTTGCTTTGAATTGGGCTATTAAATTAAAGATGAAAAAGAAACAAATAAGAGGAATTTTTTGTATGAGTTCAAAACAGGTGATAAAACAACAGTACCCACACCAAAAACGATATTTTTGGTAGAGTACTGTTAAGGAAAGTATAATGTAATGGTGGTTCCAAAAATTTCGTGCTGGGTACGAGAGTCTTGAAGATGAAGAAGGTCGCGTGCATTCTTCTTCAGTTCATAACGACCAACGGAAGGCGTTAGTTGAATCAGAACGACCCACAACAATTCGAGAGCTTGCACAAAAGATAGGCGTTACCAACAGTTCTGGACCACTTAAAATAGCTAAGTCAAATCAAAAAAGATTTAAATTTATATAAATTCGAAGGTCATAAACCACATTTTTTTTCTACCAACCTAATAGTTACGCTTCATTATTTTATTTTAATATCTGACTTGAACATATAAAAGATCATAAGGATATGCATTCATGATACTTATTAAAAAAAGGTCATGAGTTTTATACAGTATAGATTTAAGTTAAAAATAAAAAAATGACAAACATGTTATATATATACATATATATATATATATATATATATATATATATATATACATATATATATATATATATATATATATATATATATATATATATATATATATACAAAAAAAAGATTGAATATACTAAGTTACTTGTATATAATATAAAAGTCTATAAAATATATTTATTATACAAGTTTGAAAAAAATATCTAGCATTAAGTATGTCATCTTTTTATAATGTGTATTTTTCATCAAAAAAAATAAACCTCTCAAAAAAAACACATTTTCTGTATTAAATTATTATGTAATTGTGTTTTTTGTTTGTTTGTTTTAATCATCGTTCGATGCCATTCTCATCAAAGAGCAGGTGAGAAATGTTTCTTAGAAGTGAAACTTCTTTAGTAACGTTGGGAGTAAATTTTTAAGATCGAGACGAAAAAGTGTTACGGAAGTTGTTATGATGTGGAGTGGAGGTAGAGAGAAAGAGGATGGCTCATGAGTAGACGGAAGAAGCGAGTAACAGCTTAGTTAACATTATCACTCCGTTCATAGATATGACTGTTGCACAATCCCAGTTATTTGGTACGACGGTGACAGCAGTTTGTGAATTCTGCATTGGTGAGTGTAAAATGAAAGACGAAAAAACAATTGTAATTTGTAACGATTTGCATTTCTCTAAATCGAAAAAAGGATGATATAATCTACTTTATACACCATTGATTACTACCGTACATACATGGAGGTGCAGAGTTCCTTGGCGGAGAAGAGGATAAAATACCAATAATTTTCAGTAGGGATTTTAATGAGAATTTCGCGTCAGAAGATTCAGCACCACTTGTTAATTTTCTTCGTGAAGAACTGAAGTATGAATACTGATCCCATGATTGTAACGACAAAATCAAGTACTATTATAGATGCTGTCTTTTCGGGATGTCTTTAAAACATACATTTCATATTTCAGTTATCATAAGCCCATAGTGTCAATTATACCAATTGAATCGCTACTAGAAGAAAGCAGGGAAGTTGATGAAATATAATAAAAAAATATTAATTTTCTAATTAAATTCTTATTGTATTGTATATCTTCCTCTTATAATCAATTCCACCTTTGTCCTTTCTTCTATACTGATTCTTAAAATGGCAATAAACAAAAATGAAACCATTTATTTATCATGTTCTTAAAACTATAGATTTCAACCGATAGCAAAGAAACTTCACTTCTGGTGCGCGTGCTATGTTGCACACACTTTTTTTTTGTATTTGTACAAAAATTTTTTATATGTCTGTGCTTTGAGGATGATGTATATTCCATCAAAATATGTATTATACGGTGGTATTCGCACTAGATGTTTAACATATCCACCTTAAACATTTCTAAAGAAACCTTATATTCAATAAATGTGTAGTATTCTTTTAATATTTTGTATATTCTATAATAGATATTTTTTTATGATTATCATTACTTTAAGTTCTTTTTATTTTAATAAGTAAGGTAAAGTTCCTTATCATAGACTTAATAAATATACAGCATTTTCCAATAGACTCAATGTTTTAATTTGAAATAAAACAGAGAATTTTCGCTGAAATTTCAAGTTTCTCTATTTTAAATAATAGTTAGGAGTATGCCATTTATGAAAAATAATATTGTGTAATTGACCACCGCGTACTTTCTTACAAGTAACCATTATTTCTTAAAATCTTCAATAATATTCCACACAACTGGGGCTCTATTTCACCAATTACTTTTTGGATTTCATCTTTTAGATCAGAAATTATTTTAAGATTATTGGTGTACACCTGTGCTTTAACATAACCGCAAATAAAGTAATCCTATGATGTTAAATCGCATGATCTCGGTGACCAATTAATGTCTATTCCTGGAAATAACTCGATCAGGATAAATCAATTGTTTTCCAGCTGTGTAGCTTGTTGCACCATCCTGCTGGAGCTACATGTACTCCGGATCATTATCATCCAATTCGGCCCACGAAAATTGATTATCATGTTTCGGTATCTTTTTCCATTCACAGTAATTACTTTACCAACCTGATTCTCAAAAAAGTAAGGACAAATGACTCCACAGGATCTGAGTGAGCACCAAACAGTCACTCTTTCTGTATGCGATATTTCTCAACGATCGCCCTCGGATTTTCTTCACCCTAGATTCGTCGCTTTTGCATAATTATTTATCCAGAGACTTCTAAAGGAGCCATCAGAACACAGATCATGTGATGACGAGTCACTAAACAGAACACTGATCATGTTACTGATATCAACTAATCAGAACAGAGACCACGTGACTGATATCAACTAATCAGAGAATTATTAAAACGCACGCATAGCGTTCAGACTATTTTTTAGTCATAAAGAGATTTGTTTACATTGCACTAATAAATCTCATACTATTTTATAGTTTATTACTAAGTATTCTACTGAATAAACACCAATATATATATATATATATATATATATATATTTGTATATTTACTTTCCTTTCAGTTCATGCATGTATTTAATTTGTAACACAAACTTCACACAATTGCGAAGATGAATTGAATGTGTAAGCTTAGAAGGAACAGTGGAAAGGGAAAAAAGTTCATAAATGCGCCAATATATATTTTATTAACAATCTAATTTTAACGAAGACACAGTAAATATTTAAATTTTAATTGAAATTCTTTAAATATATTATTATTTAATTCTTTAAATCATCAGATAATATAACGTTTAATTTTATAGTTTAATCATTACAAAAGAAAATTAAACTTAATGGATATAAATCATAAAATCCTCATTACTCGTCTCTTATCTATCGAGTACAATTATACGTTCTTATAATAATAAACCAAAAATGCAATGAAAATATTTGTACTCTCAACAATAATTCTTAAATCTGCAAATAAGTCAGATTTATAAACTGAAAATGTATATTACTAAACGATACATACACTCCTAGAAAGTCCATATTCATGTTATTAAATTTTATATTATAACTAGAAGCACCCACATTAAACAATTTAAAATCTACATTAAAATATGAGTGCTTCTTCAATCTTCACATTAAACCAGACGTGACAATAATTTCTTTTCAGCTATATTTTTCGGATGCGTTTTCTAACGGAGCAGGTATTTTATACAAAAAAATTATATAATTATCTATAACTTAATTGTTTCGCTATCAAACCACATAAAAATTGCCACGATATAATAAATCAGATATAATCTTTAATAAAATAATAATAATCGAAATATTTGATTTTAATGAATATCTTGAATAGATAGGATCCATAACAATTACAACAATAATTGATAACTTTTCATTCTTTATAAATTAAATAAAATTACAAAAGGTTTATTTATGTATTTTTTTTTCTGTATTTTTAAATATACTTTAAACATTTCTAAAAAAAAATAATATTTAATAAATATCCAGTATTCTTTTAATATTTTGTATATTCTATAATAGATAAACTTTTTTTGATTATCAATGATGATATCTTTTTAATATTGGTCAGTCAAGTGAGTATTTATCAAAAAAACATACGTAATTATATACATTTGTACAATAAATACAGGTTTGTCGTAAGAAATTTGATAATTTTTACACAAGAAATATTATATATGATTTTTGAATAACTTAAATGATTGGTACAGTTGAAAACAATTTAATTCAAAAGTTAGATAAGTTACAGAATTCAAATTTTAAAGTTTTTATTCAAATTTCAAATTTGAATAAAAACTGCGTAACAGAAAAATAATAAGATTTTTTAAAGATTTTTTTTATTAATATGTTTTAGGCCTTTAATTTGTTATTTGTTTAGTAGTTACTGTCCCATGAAACCTTAATGTATTAAAAAATCAGCGTAAATTGTTTTGAGTTATGTTGTTTTTTCTATGGAAGAGTATTAAATGCATAAAATATTGTTTAAAAAGATTTTTTTATTATAACTCTTTATTAAAAAAATATTATATTTTAGTACACAAATATTTATCTCGTTTATAATCTAATATTAAGGGTGCATAATCATATTTACCATCGGATTCTAGTTGAGTTTCTTTCATTTGTTCGATTGACCAACTGAGTATTTCGTTGTAAAATGGTATGTGCTCCTCCAAGATGCTATCGTTCACTTGTTTTAAATTGTATATTTTTTTATACTTTATTAAAATTTTCAATCCATATGCTTTCGAAGATGGAAATGACATCACAGCTGCAAGATGTTTTAATAACCTAAATATGTTTTTTATGAACCATCTATGAATTCTTCAGTCTCCACCATCCCTTTATTAGCATCGCATTGAAATCTCATGTATGTTGAAGGAGTAAATGTTTTTTTCTAGTCTTGAGGAATTCCTCCCATAAGACTCGGTTGATAAACAGATTTTTTCTATAAAACGGAAGCCACCATTTTTTTAATTAAAAAATCTTTCAAGTTTATATTTTTTTTACTGAAAATTTTATACTGAATTGAATAAACAAGTGTTTTTTGGTAAATATATATGATCATGTTTTCGTGCAGATTTTTAATAACACTAAAATCACGGTCATTAGGAGAAAAAGAATGACCAGGTTCGATAGCTAGGCACAACGCGGCTAATATATTTTTTTATGCTAAATATGAGGATCTAATTTCGACAAAAAAACAATTTTGAAAAAAACATGACATGTAGTTTTTGAAATGACTGATTCGATTATATTATAGTGTTTAAAAATAATAAATAATTACAAGACAAGTGGGAAAAATGAAAAAAACTACTACTATAGTTTACTTATAAAATACAATGTATATTTAACAGGAAAATTGTATGTTGATTTACTCTAACACTCGCATTATTGTCTACTTTTTGAATTTTTTAATTATTTAAGATGATGATTTTCTCTTCTCTATATCATCGTAGATGAAACTTCTGCATGTCGTTTTGAGCCTGAAAGAAAACAGTAGTCACTTGAATACAGTAATTAAACCAAATTCCTTCACTGTATATATGAAGCAATTTTTTAAACAGTAACAGAATATTATTACCAATAATAATGATTATAATGTAAATAATATTTAATATACATTAACTTAATATCTTCTGAACTATATAAAATTGACAAAAAAATGGTTTTATTAGGAAAGGCTTAGTTTTATTCGAAAAATCCTGTTAATTTATCACTTAATAGCTATACCACAATAAATCATGATTTCCAAAATATTAAAAATATCAATTAAATTCGTGTAACTTCCCTATTGCGGATCTGTGAAATTATCATTTTTTAATATTCTCATCAATGTCAAAATATAAGTCATTTTAAACAATTATTGATAAATTAAACGATGAAGATAATATAAATTTTATGTATAAAAGAAGTATATTTAATCACTTTTTATTTCAATTTGAATTGTTGGAATTAGATAGCGGTTTGCAGGTAAATAATTATTTTGATTTAATTTATAAGTGTGTGTGTGTAGACATAACCGAAATTATTCAAATTTGCTTGTTATTAAATATATTCTATTATAAAGGTCATTTCAAAATTCTCTACAATTAAATTATTATTAAAAGTATGTAATTTAAATAATATTAAATATAGTACTTGACAATGAAAGCTGTAGAGCTTATAGAGCACACCAAAGATCATAAGATTTTTTTCATCATAAATGATATTTAGTAAATTAACTTACAGCTTAAATGAAATAAAATTTTCTTCTTTCATTTAAGTTACCACTGATTAAATATCATTCATTTAACCCTTTGGAGCCAGGGACGGGGAAAGTGTGCTAAAATTTTTTACCAAATATTTTTGGATTAATTGGACATTTTTTAATCATAATCAAAATAAAAATTACAAATTTGTCGGTACAAGAAAAAATATTTTAATTCAGATTAGCCATTAGAAATGTCACATCTATCTCATATATCGTGGAAAATCGTGGATAATATTCGAGAAAACATAAATCTCTTGATTGGAAACATATAAAGTAAACCTCCTGTAACGCGGTTTCCATATAACTCGGAGTAGAAATTGCAACAGCCCCCGTATAACCCCGAATTCTTATAACACGGTTTCTGTATAATACAACTTAATTAGTTTAAACAGTCTCTCTATAGCATGACTTTTTCTGTTACACTTTTACGGTTGAAATTGATGGGAAATTCACCTGTTTTCTTCATGCACGTACACCGCCATTTTTCAAATTCATTTGTTACGGAATTCGCTTGTGAATGCAGAAACGATGCAGTATTACTGTTTTTTTTATCAAAAGTAATAACATTTGTGCTCTGAGAATGCAGTTTTCATATAATGCATAACGAATCAACCTGACTTATAGGTACTTACTTCTGAGTTTCATTTAACGCGGTTTTCATATAACGCAGTATAAATTAATCGCGCTATAGGAGGGTTGACTGTAGTTGAAAGCGGAAAATTGATTACAATTGAAAATTTGCAGAAATAACATTATTGTTGAGTGTGAAATATTTTGAAACAATCAAGTGTGCACAAAACGGTTTCACATCGGTTACATCTTTTACTTGGAGGTAGAGCCACGAATTTTTTTATACGATTTCTCCCCATGATGAAATCTTGGGAAAAATATTATTGAACATAATTCTCAAGTTCACAATTTTTATAGATTTTCAAATGAAAAACTATGATTATTCTGATTTTTGAACGACCATAATTTTTTTTAATTAAACAATAAGCTATAAATTGAGTATCATTAGAAACAAATTATTGACCTTTAAATATATCATCCAAAAGATATTACTCCGAGACCATAGTTTCTTTGGAAAACATCAATGAATTCCTAGATCCACGTTCGGATTCAAAGGGTTAGATACGGTAATACACATTTCTGTAGCAATGCCATCATCTAATTAATACAATCACAGAAAAAATATACTATCATGATAATGCTTTCGCCGTCTAATTGGGTATCCGTGTATCAAAAAAAAGTTAGTCAATTTTTCTTATCTTAAAAAGAGATAATGTTATGAATTTTAGTTTACTTAAATAATTTTTAAAATTAAACTCATCCAAATAGCAAACACTCATTATTGAAAATAGACTTCATATTACATTATTTATAAATCAGTATAAGAAAATAAAGCTTCTCGATTAAAATACAAAAATAGAAATTATATCACTACTGTACAAACTTCTGAGAATTCGTTAATTTACAGTTCTCTTAATTTTACATATTTAACAAAAAGTTATAAATATTAAATAACATCTAAATAAAATACGTTTTGATTCGATAAATCAACATAATTATAACATGAAGAATAACGTTAAAAATGTATATTACAAAAAATATTTCTTTATCCATCACTTTTTCTGTTTTAGATTAACATAAAATGAAATTTGCCACGAGTATAATTTTACTATTCGCCCTATTGCAAGTAGGATTGATCGAATGCGAAGACAAGCATGTAGAAATTATTAATACAGTTAATAAGTTGCGTACAACATGGACTGCAGGAATAAATATGTACAATGGTGCCCCTCTACTAGACAACCGTTCATTATTGGGAACTCGTTTAGATTTGAACAGAGACAAAATACCAGTAAAGAAACATGATGTAAACAGAGAGAATATTCCTGAGCATTTCGATGCAAGAGAACAGTGGCCTCAATGTTCTACTTTAAACGATATTCAAAATCAAGGACAATGCGGAATCTGCTGGGTATTAATTTTTAATTATTATAAATGAAATATAGATATAAGTAAAGCTGTGCAAATATTTTTTCAAAAATCTTCATTCGCCAAAATAAAACTTTACAATAAATATATTTAAAATTTTCATTTACTATTATTTATTATTATGTAAAACTTTGTAAGTAAATTCATAATTGTATAGGACCGAAATTATTTTATAAACAAAAATGTTTACTCTTACTAGAAAATTGTGAAACTTTTATTTGTGATTAATTCAATCATCAAATCTGGGTTACATTATTTATAAGAATTAATTTCATTTATTCTGTTATAGGCGACGGCTACAGTAGGAGCTTTGTCGGACAGGGTGTGCATTCATAAAAAAGAGATCTTCAGATTTTCAGCTGAAAATCTTGCAACGTGCGGTAGGCAATTTACGTATAGTTGTGAAGGAGGTTTTCCCTCAGATGCAATGATATACTATATGCAAAAAGGACTAGTAAGTGGTGGACTATTTGGAGTTAACGAGGTTTGTAAACTTTATTTCAAATTATTTGTCGAAATATGGGAATCATCAATTTTTCCCCATGCGTTTTTTTTTCTGTTTCTCGAGTTACAAATGTTTCTTAAACTAGAAAATAACCACAGCTCTACTTGATAGATATTAAATTTGTTGCTTCTATTTAGATATTTATTTCGAGATTTAACGTTATTTTTATTAAATCAATTAACCGTCAACTAATAATAGCAGAAGTAAAATTTTCTCTCTTTATTTGTAGAATGTTTAGAATCTGTTTATTAAGTTGCGAAAAACAAATTCGGTTTACTAATTCAGTCCTATAGATAAAAAATCACGATGCTTAGATAATTTTTAGAAATTAATATATTATCTTAATATATATATATATATATATATATATATATATATATATATATATATATACAGTTAAATGCAAAAATGAGTCAATAATGAGAAGTTTCGCTTATTATATTGTTATTAAATAAACGTTACACTTTCAATAAAAAAAGTCTTATAACGCAGAAAACTACATTCTGTAACGCTTAAATAAATAAATACACTTTGGTTTGAAAGCTATTTTAATATTATGATGATAATATAGGTTTTGTTTTGTACCACTTTGTAGAAAATATTACATATGAACTTAATATTTCGTCTAAAATCCTTTTGCCTTTTTAACAGAAACTAGTTTTTTTTCATACTTTTGATAAGCTGTTCACATTACTCGAGTGGATTTTTTCCCATTGTTCTTGTACACGTTCCCATAAGATATTAAGATTTGACGGGAGTGAGTCATAAACTGCAATTATTTTGGCACCAACCTACCAACCAACTTCACCAACCTACTTCAAAGTATCAAATATAAAATACTACTCCTAAAATGTCACAATCATACAAATGATTTTTTAAATAATTTTAAAATTTCAACATATTGGTTCAGTTTTGCACTCACTCTCTATTTATCTATCTCTATACCTATCTATCTATCTCTCTCTCTCTCTCTCTCTATATATATATATATATATATATATATTGTAAAAAAATTAATCTATTTAAATAGATACTTATCATTTATGTGATAAGAAAACATTTGTTCTGTCTATTAAATAATTAATAAATTAGATATATCCAGTTCTTGATTTATTTCGTCCTAACTTTTCAACACTTCTATTCAATTGACCTTCGATTATATCATTTATTTTTATTGGTCATAATTTAAATCGAATTTTTTATTCTATTGTCCATGTGTATATAGCGATTACTGAGAGTGACTCCATAACAATTATTTCGATGTTGTTTATCTATACTACAGATATAATTTCATTTGAAATTACCCTTTGATCTTTCATTAATTTTTACAATTTTCGTTTTCCTGTCAAAAATAAACTCGTGGGAAGTAATTTTACTTCTATCAAATTAAAGTCAAATATAATCGAATAACTGATTATCGTAATCTTATGAAATGTAAGGTTTCATTAAAGATAATTGCTTAAAAAGAAAACCTAATAAGACTAAGATATTAAAAAACACAGATGCACAAAATTGTTTGATTTTTTTTATGTACTTTATGAAAGAAATGTATTGTTTTTCATTAACCCCTTGACAAACAAATTAATTGAAATTCGATATGACCGAAAAATATTGTTTATTTTTCAGCTTAACATTTGTGTAAGCTTAACAAAGAAAAAAATATTTATACATTGCTAAATATCATAATTCAATACTAGTAACCAAAATTAATAAAGAATAATTAAATAACAAATCAAACAATTACTCAGTAGTCCTGTACAGTATGAAACTTTTCGAATCATTCTGGTAAATGTAGAGGTATTTGATATTTTTTACACTGCCAAGTCGTTTTGCTTCTTATTTTATTTTTTGAACACACGTGACATCTCTTTCCAGGATGTTACTTTTTACCAGTGGAAGGTATATGTTCATAAAATGTACCCTCACTCGAATAACCCACTTGTTTTTCACTCCCACTTCTGTACAAATCCAAACCAGACTTGTTGCAGGGTCCGTTTTTATGGTTCATACTTTAACACCGAATATATATAATTATTTATCTCTAATATTTGTTTTATAGCTGCAATAAACGAATTAAACCTGCGTGCGCCTCTGTCAATGTTTACAATGGCATAAGAAACACATGACGTATCAGAGACGTCTTTGTTTGTCAAGTGGTTAAGTTTTGTTTTAGAGAAATTAATTTTACTACTATATTTAATCAAAATTTGACTTATTACACAGTTTGCGAATATCTACAATGTAAAAACATTTCAAAACCAAGAATAGCCGTCGAGTCTATTACAGATTTCAATATTTGAATAAAATTAAGCCGATTACTGTAAAAATGTGACTTTTCTCTCCCGAACTTATTTCTTTATGATTGTCTAACACTTTTTTCGACATGAGTTATTGCTTAATATTATTATAGTAACGTCATAATTAACGTCCCGTAAATATGTTGAAAAGCTCAGTGATAATACTTCATATTCATAATTTTCATAAAAATAATCCATACGTGATTTATTGGTATTTCAATATTATATATATATATATATACACACATACATACATATATATATATATATATATATATTTGTGTCAATAAATAACGACAATTAAAATTAAAAATGCTTGTTCTGCTAATTTAAAATTGAACTCACACTCAAATATAGTCTTAATAAGTAATAGTATTAATAAATATATCTGACAAGGTCGTCAGTAAGGGTTGGTTTACATTATGATAGTAAGCGGTATAGTATACTTTCCTACTTTTTCACTAGACGTCTACTCTACTAGAAATTGCAATTTGGTCCGTTTACACAAATTTAGTGGTTTGGTAGAGTTTAGTTTCAAGTTTTTTTATGAATGAACATCTCACGCCGTCGTCGACATGCTATTGTAAGATAATGTTTAATAATAATTGCAAGTGTCTTGTTAAATGAAGTTAGAGAAGTTTTAGAGGAAAAAACTAGTAGAAAAAAAAGAATATGGGTAAAAGACTGGATTAAAAGAAGAGATGCACAAGGAGCGTCTGCTAATCTTCTAAAAGAACTGGCTACCGAAGATCCAGAAAAATACAGGATGCATTTAAGAATGACACCTGAGAATTTAGAAACACTTTTGAAATTAATTGTGCCGTGTATCAAAAAGATGGACACATTATTGAGAAATGCTATACTTTATGTTTACATATAATTATATACATACATAAATACGTATATATATATATATATATATATATATATATATATATATATACTTATATATATATATATATATATATACTTTATACTTACTTTTCGTAAATAAAAACAAAACTTCTAAATATAATTTTCGGGCCCGATTACTCGACTCTATTTTTATATTTTCATTAGTTTATTTATTTTGTTCTGCACATCTGATTTCTCGATAGACTTCTTTGAACTTCTTCATGAATTTGGAATTTTGGAATTGGAATTTTGTTCCTGAGGAATGAACATTTCCAGATTACCAACTTTTGATTCAACTCTATTGCAATAAACCGGTTTATACCGGTACGTGTCAGTAAATTTGTGGTGGGGGAAAAGGCTAGTAGAGTAGACTATTCCACATGTGCTATCTACCCTACTTGCTACTAGCTTTATGCCTGGTTTACATTAGGATAGTAAGCGGTAGAGTACGGTGGAGTTCGTACTATCCCGCTACTAGCATAATGTAGACACTTTGGGATAGTGAAAGTAGAGTACTAAAAATAGTAGCGAGTACAGTAGAGTGGATAGAACAAATGGAATAGTACACTCTACTATCCTCTTCTCCCACCACAATAGATGTCTAGAGAAAAACTAGGCTAGTATACTCTACCACTTACTATCCTAATGTAAACCAACCCTTATGCCTGGTTTACATTAGAATAGTAAGCGGTAGAGGACGGTGATAGAGTCTGTACTATCCCATTACTAGCATAATGTAAACACTTTGGGATAGTGAAAGTAGAGTATTAAAGATAGTAGCGGGTAGAGTAGAGTGGATAGAACATATGGAATAGTACACTCCACTATTCTCTTCTCCTACCACAGTAGGGACCTAGAGAAAAAGTAGGCTAGTATACTCTACCGCTAGTATACTATCCTAATGTAAACCAGGCATAAAGAGAAAATCCGGTAAAAATTCATGTTTAGAGCACCGTTTATCACATGTCACTTACAACTTCTTTTGCTATTTACACAGGGCATAGTGTAGATTCATAAATTTAAAATTTTTTATATCCTTATCTAATATTGTATCTCTTCTTTAACACTACGCTATTTAAACGTTAACATAATAGAATAAAAATGTATTGTTTTCTAGTTTCAAATGTTCCACGATTTCAAACTGTTTCTGTTATGTTTCATTTCTTAATATATATATATATATATATATATATATATATATATATATATATATATATATATATATATATCCCTGTACATTTTTTGATGTCGTGTAACTAAAACCACTAATTAAATAATTTTATTTTAATAAATCAATCTTAATAAATAATTGTTACTTTTTTATTATCAATTTAATTCTATAATAATTACAGGGATGTCAACCTTTCTCGAGTGAATTACTAAGTGGAGAAGATGTGCCATGCAGACACCAATGTACAAATGAAAAATATCCAGTGTCTTACGAAAATGACATTCAAAACGGACACAGTGCTTATGCTATAGAAGCACGAAACCCAGTCCAAATGCAGAAAGAAATTATGACAAACGGCCCAGTTGTCGTTTCGTTCACAGTATATGAAGATTTTTATTATTATAAGTCTGGTGAGTTTTCATTGAAATAAATATTATTCTGATTATCATTTATAAGATTTACTTAAATTCCGTCCTTATATTGAAATTAATTGATTCAAAATTTTAAAATTCAGTATTTTCATGTTCTGATTGTTTATTTTTACACTTGAGTTCTCGTTGGTTGTCTTCGTCCCTTTGTGTGACATTAGATCAATTTATTAGTTAGGTAGGAAAATAATTTCGTTTTTTTTCTGAATTCTAACCTTATTTTTTTTAATGAAAGTGTCATTTCATCGTATTCATGTGAATATCATTTTAAAGTGCATTTTTCGATCTGTATTTTGGTAACATCCACTTTGGTTTTATTATTAATTTTACTCTAAATTGGGCTACTAATTAAAAATGGAAAATAAGTAAATAAGAGCAATTTTTATACGATTTCAAAATGGATAGTAAAGCAGCAGAAACTGCTCGTAAACTAAACGATACTTTTGGTGTGGGTACTGTTAAAAACCATACGGTGTAATGGTGGTTCCAAAAATTTTACACTTGGGACGAGAGCCTTGAAGATGAAGAAGATCACGGGTATTTTTTTCAGTTCATAACGACCAATTGAAGGCGTTAGTTAAATCAGAACCACGCACAACATTTCGAGAGCTTGCACAAAAGTTATGAGTTAGTCATCCAACATTTCTGGACCACTTAAAACCACTTAAATTTAAAAATGAATATGAATTTGAAAGTCATAAACCGCAATTATTTTTTTACCAACCTAATAGATATTAAGTAATTAAATTCGACTTGAATATAATATATTTGCCAAACGAAATAGTGGAGAACGAACACTCAAATAATCCAAAAGATCAAAGACAATCGGATAATACTGGATTATACTTCATTACTTAGATCCTTTTTAATTATTTTTAAAATTTCATATTATATTTAGGTTGGTGGAAAAAATTGCTGTTTATGGCTTTTAAATTCATAATAAAAACCGCAATTATTTTCCTATCAATCTAATAACGCACAACGTTTAAATATTTGTATCTTACTTATTACAAGTATTTGAGAACTTTAATTTTACATATTATTGTAATTTAATTTACTGTTTATATTTACAATACAGTTATCATTTATTTGTAATATTTATATATAATAGTCCATGATTGTTAATCTGCCTGTCTACAATTTGTATAAAATTTGAGATGAATTACTATTTTAAAAATTAACAATGTGATAATTTGTCATTTAAAATAAACAGTGCAAACTGGTATTATCATAATATATATATATATATATATATATATATATATATATATATATATATATATATATATATATATATTTATAGCTTGTTTCCACTTTAGTTCTCATCTTGTATCAAAAGTTATAACAGCAGCTAATAATTATATTACAATAACAAAATTTCAAACAAGTTGTGAATCATCAGTTATGAACGATGGATTTTTAATTCTATTCTCCATTATTAATAAGTTGGTCGAATAAATTTTATATTTTATGTCTACAGATAAAATTTCTGTCAGTTAATTTATATTTTAATAAGTCATTGATTTTCTATAGGTGTTTATCAACATGTCACTGGACAATATGCCGGACGTCATGCTGTCAAAATTATCGGATGGGGTGTAGACAATGAAATTCCTTATTGGCTGATAGCAAATTCTTGGGGCGAATTCTGGGGTGAAAATGGCTTCTATAGAATGCTCCGTGGAAACGATGAATGCGGTATTGAATCCTTTGTAGATGCTGGTCTTCCTTAAAAGTAATGCATCGTTTTATGAATACTACAACGAATATACATTTTTTACTTTAAAAATGTATAGTAATAAAAAATATAAGAACGAAAAATAAAAACTAATTTGTGTAACATATATATATATATATATATATATATATATATATATATATATATATATATATATATATGTTCAGTTATTATTTGTGAGATATAAACAATCAAATAAAATAAACATTTTTAAAAACTAAAATATATAATTGTAATATTTTTATCTAGAATCACACACAAATAAATCAACATGTTTAATCTGAATTAGGAAAGAGTCTTCTGAATGCGAATTTAATCATAAACATTATTTAAAAGTTTACATTTCTGTTGCCTTCAAATAAATCCAATCTTTCACATTTTTTTCCGTTTTTATTTAAGGAATGATCTATGGACATACATGAATCATGCATGAACTTCAATATTTGATACTTGTCAAATCGACATTGATATGTTTGAATTTCATTGAAAATATTTATACGGCAAAATATATTCAATAAATTAGTTAATAACTCAAGTTAGTTAAATTTATTTTGTTAAAATGTCTAATAATTATTATCAATTTTAATACGTCAATACACATTTCAATATCAATTTCATGATCATTTGAATACAACCAGAGACAAAATGTACTGTAAGGGTGGAGGATAATTACGAGGGTAGAGGGTAGTTGCAAGGGTAGAGTGATAAGTAACCGTGTTTAACAAGTAGACAATTTTTTTGAACAAATTCTTTTTTATTTTACAATGAATCTTCTTTTATCTCGATGTCTTTAGTCTAACGCATTTCCAATTTTTTAATCCTTTCCGAATAGTACGATTTGTCAAATTCCTCAAAATAGGCATTTACAGCAGCGATTATTTCAAAATTTGATGCAAGTCATTTACATCCGAGCCATTTCTACAAGTATAGAAACAGGAAAATGTCACACGGTGCCAAATCTAAAAAATATGGTCGATGTGGAAGGAATTCGGAGTGCAGTTCATGCTATTTTGCCATCGCAGTTGTTGTTTTATGTGCCCGTGCATTGTCGTGATGGAAGAGTACTTGTTTCTTTGTAAAATGAGGACTTTTTTTCTTGATTTCATCATTCAACTGGTCCAATAATGATGCTTAGTAGGCTACTGTCATTGTTTTCCCTTTTTCAAATTATTCGATCAGCAATATTCCATAAGCATTCCAGAAAACAGTCACCATAACCTTTCCAGATGATGCAATGGCTTTTGCCTTCTTTGATGCACGTTCGGCAGGAGAAGTCCATTGTTTTGAATGCTCTTTCGTTTCAGGTGTATGGTGATGAATCCATTTTTCATCAACGATTATGTATCGATACAAAAATTCATGTTAATTACATTTAAACATATCTTTTAAAATGTTCATTCGAATGCGTTTTCGGTCGATTGTGAGCATACACGGCACCCATCTAGTAAATAACTTTTTCATATGCAAATATACGTGCAAGATGTTCTGTACACGTTCATCTGAGATGCATCCTACTGTTTCATACACTTTGATACTACGATCATTTAAAATAATGTCTTGGATTTTTCCAATCATCTCTTCAGTAGTCACCACAATTGAACGACCTGAACGTTCTTCATCACAAACGTTTGTACGACCACGTTAAAATTCATTGAACCAATATCTGACGGTTGTCATTGAAGGGGCAGAGTCCCCGTAGACAGCGTATAACTAGTCTTTAATTTCTCCACACGTTTTCTCATTCAAGAACAGAAATCTAATCACTGACCGATACTGATTTCTTCTATAGTTAAAAAAGAGTAATAGTAGTTTACTTTAAATTACTGTCGAAACTAAGTTAATTAATGTTATGATCAAACTTTGATAGCATTAGTTTGAAAGATAACTCGGTTTAAAGATATTGCAATGTGATATCAGTGGTGCCATCTCATGTCAAACACGGATAATTATCACTCTTCCCTCGTATTTTTAAAATTTTCTTCATTGCGCTCCTGAAAAATAAAATTTGGATTTTTCTTATGTTAATTTATAATACATTCCAAACTATTATTGATGAAGTAAATGAAAAATCGAGTCTTATTTATTTTCAAAAAAAAAATACTGATAAACATATCGGACAATTATGTATAAAAGGATTTTATTTCATTATTTTTTTTAAATTTTATCGTAAAGTGCTAGAACTTGATAGCGGTTTACAGGTAAGCGACTATTTTCATATGATATTGTTGTATGGATATAACTTGCCAAATTCCGGGACATAACTCACGTTTTCTAAAGTTTCAACCCCTTTACTTTTTAAATTTCCTGAGAGGGTATATAAAGCCGCACAGGACATCAATTTTTTTGTTTCAAAACCGAATGCTGCTCCTCATCACCGATGCGCACTTCCTGGTGAGAAACACTACTCTACAACGGGACCTCCTGCTTCCTACAATCGACGAGTTTGTCCGCGGACAGGCCCGCCGACTGTACGGTCGAGTGGAGGCCAGCGATAACGCTCTAATCCGTAGGCTAGGCAAAAATGTCCTCGTCGCCAAACACTGCCGCTTCCAGCGGCCTAGTTTGCTGAAAGCCTAGTTCGAGGCGACAAGTGGTCTGTGATCAGACGTACCTGCCACGAAAACTAAGTCAGTAAGAGGTTTGCCTTCGCCGGCCGACCTGGAGCTCCATTGACTCTCCACCAGGAGGCGACTCCCTCGGGGTTCTTGGAAAACTCCTTCACCAAATAGAGAAAATAATTCCTTCAGTGCATCTATCCAGGGATATGAGCTTCGCGAGCCGTGAACGTACTCGCTCAGAACTTAAGTAATTGCGAGGACCCTTCAGGCCCAAGCTGCAGGTGTGTGTGTGGGTAAATCAATTAACACTAGTAATGTCAGATTATCGTTAGTGTTGCTCCTTTTGTGATTTTTCGTTTAAACAAAAATATTGTTATAAATAATTTGACATCTTGAATTTAACATCACATTACAACACCGAATCTTTCAAGATCGTCATTTTGAACGACAGAACAATTAAACATCGATTGCAAAAGAACTAGTTACGGAAATTCTAATTAAAAACGCCCTGGTGTCAGAAGGAAACTTCAGAATCCCTATTGATATTCACAAGCGGGTATCCAACAATATTATTAACACTACATGCGGATTAAATAAAAATTATTACAGTTTTGATTACTATTATACCTTATAACATTTTATTTATAAAATTTTCTATATATACATACATTATGACCATTCAATCGTTTTAAATAAGTACTAATTATTTATCTTATAAAGAAAACATTTTTTCTGTCTATTAAAGAAATTAATAATTAGATATATCCTGTTATCTCATTATTTTATTTTATTGGTCTCTCCTATTCAATGTACCTATCATCAAATGATTTTTATTTTACTTAGAATAATTTAATAGTTATTTTGCTGTTGAAGTGATAGCATCTTACATCAACATAAATATTTTGGACGTGGACACTGAATCATTTAAACAGATAAACATTGTGTATCTGTTATTTTTCAATGGAAACAGAAAACATGCTGATAGTGTATATTTATTTGTAATCGACACTGAAATATTTAAGCATAAAATAATATACACCAGCTGTTTATCTGCTATCCATACATTACACTTTCCTTTTATAGTACTTGTTTCGAGGTTATTTGTCCATACTGCAGATATAATTTTCATTAAAATTAACCTATGATCATTTTTTTAAAAAAATCGTTTTTTTCTACCGAAAGTAAACTCGTAGAAATCAATTTTAATTCTATCAAATTTTGAGTCAAAAATAATTGAATAAAAATTAATAGGATCTTATGAATTGCAAGGATGCATTAAATTGATTTGTTTAAAAAAAGAATAAAGCTAAGATATTAAAAAAACACATATACACAGAATTGTTTCAATTTTTTGTATGTGCAGTTTAAGAATATTGGAAAGTATTTGTCAACTTTCATTAAGATTCCATATACTGTTTTAAAGATATTAATTATAATTTATCAAAATTTGACTTATTTAATTGTTTGCGAGTAGCTACAATATGAAAATATTTCGAAATCAAAATATTACAAATAGATAACCGAATATTTTAGGTTTTTGATATATAATAAAGTAACATAATAAATATTTATTAAAACTGGATTGGGATCTCTGCACCCAGCATGTACGTACTGAAATATATATTATTGTAGTATTATATATATATATATATATATATATATATATATATATATATATATATATATATAAATGTTTCATAAAATTTCAAAAAGTGGAAAAAAAATGTAATTTTTTTTTTAAAAAACATGCAGAGATTTTGTATTGAATTATTATTAACGATGTCACTCGAAGTTACACGAAAAGTTATGATATTGATATCATAACAACTACAATTTTTTTAAGGGAATTTTACTGTAACTTGTCTTCATTTTTCGATCTATATTTTGGTAACATCGACTTTGGTTTCATTATTAATTTTGCTTCGAATTGGGCTATTGAATTAAAGATGGAAAAGAAGCAATAAAGAGCATTTTTTGTATGATTTCAAAATGAATGGTAAAGCAGCAGAAATTGATTGTAAACTAAACGATGATTATGGTGTGGGTACTGTTAAGGAACGTACAGTGCAATGGTGATTCCAAAAAATTCGTGTTGGAGACGAGAGCCTTGAAGATGAAGAAAGTCGCGGGCGTCCTTCTTCAGTTCATAACGACAAACTGAAGGTGTTAGTTGAATCAGAACCACGCACAACAATTCGTGAGCTTGAATAAAATTTGGGTGTTAATCATCCAACAGTTCTGGACAACTTAAAACAGCTAAGAAAATCAAAAAAGATAAAAACGTATATGAATCTGAAGGTCATAAATCGTGCAATTATTTTTCTAATAACCATTATAGTCTTGCATCTAACGGTAAACGTCTTAAATAAGCTTCACTCAGCGAAAACATATTGAAATTGGTATTGTTGCATAGTTGTCACATTGTAATCCATATATATTATACATATAGACTGATAATTTGACTAATGATTCCAAGTAGAAGATTAAAAAAAAATGCAAATACTTTTTCCTATAGATCTGTCGCCCTTAGAGTGTAAACAAATAAAACAAAGATGGAAATACGAAATGTAATATTTATGTATTATTGAATATCCTTATTTTGTTGAAAAATTTAGTTGGTACAGATAAAATACATAAACAAATTAAATATATTTTAATGTGTTAGAGTACAGTAGAGTCTGTTTTTATGCATATCTGTTTAATGCGGTTTTGAAGTTATGCGGTGGATATTTCATGCAAGTTCGGGGTTTCCCGTTGTATATACATACATAACCTGCACGTTGTTTAAAAAAATTAAATTTAAGTTATTATATTTTTTACAAATTATATTTTTTAATTTAAAGTTTTCTATTTTGGACTGTTTAAATCATGTTGTATCTGCTATCGTTGAAACAAGATCACAAACTTTAAATTCCTGCTGGAAAGCTACTTGGCCTGGATGTGTTGCAAACCAGTGCTACCATTCAAACATCGACATTACAACTGAAATCATTAATTTGGCACATGAAATTGGTGGAAAAAGTTTTGATACTTTTAGCCAGAATGATGTCGACGAATTGCTTGTGGATGATGCTTTGTTAAGTGACGATGATATTATTGGTATAACTTTTGATATCATCGAAGATCCAGAAAACCATAGTCAAGCGGAAGAAAACCCTGTCGCTCTCTCTACAAATATAATTCGAGAAGGGCTTCAACTTTGGAATAAACTGGAAAGTCATTTTCTTCTTCATGACACAAATTCTGAACGAGCCTTCAAATTCCAACATGAACTGATTAATTGTATGTCTGGATATCGCGAACTGCATAAAAAATTAGTCAAATCATCATCGCAAAGTTTAATCACTGATTGCATTGTCAGAGGAAAAAAATCAACACAAAACGAGGGTGAGGTTGACGCTAATTCTGTTTGTGAAGAACCATTGTCTTTACCATGCATATCTGATACACCGACTATATCTCCTCTAGTGATGAAAGTGATTTCACACCAATTCGCAAATGGTACCGAACATTGTCAGATAATGACGATAATTTTGATGAAAAAATGTAAAAAAGAGTCATTACTTTTCAATCAAATTAAATGAATTAAGTTATAAGACAAACTTATTTTAAGTTTTATATCAATTTCTTTCAAATTTCGAAGGAATTTTTCAGGCATACTTATTTTCTTGAATTTTCATAAACTTTTTTATTAGATTTTGTGTATATTATAACTAATTGCTTTGGTTTTATATGATTTTAAAAAATTATGGAACGTTCTCTACTTGTTTATGTTACTTTTTTATACACGGTTTTCTGTGGAACGAATCTACCGCATAAAAAGAGACTTGACTGTAGTTACAAAATATAAGATATAAATTTCAATTTATTCTATCTTATTAACAATCCATCTTCGTGAGATATCTGTAGTACATAAATGAAGATTGCCTGTCGCGGCTGTCTGAATATATAGTATTTATTTATAAACACAGTTTGTTTATTTTCTATCAAACATTATAAATAAACAATCACAGAATTGCTTAAAAGCAATATACAATCATTTTTGAACTTATTAATATCCATGGCTGATGCATGCAGACAAAAATCAATATACTTTTATTACTCTACGGGTCTCTTATGATTTTAATTTGTTTATAGTCTATTTTTTATTTAAATAGCCTTCAAAAACTTGTCCTTCAGTTTGTCTGTTCTGACATGTAACATCTGTATATCTGTATATATATATATATATATATATATATATATATATATATATATATATATATATATATATATATATATATATATACATATATATATATATATATATATATATATATATATATATATATATATATATAATATATATATATATATATAACAATTACAATTTTTATTAATTAAGTTATTATTTATAATAGTTGTATTGATAAGGGAAAAAAGTACAATTAATCTTGTTTGCATTGCTCTTTTGTAAAACCATGAATCATAGGTTAAACAAAGAGGTCATCAGCTGATATGATTCTAACTATTTCGTATGACTATTGATTTGTACGTACAAGTGCTATAAAGTGTTGTGTTGAAAATATTTACCACGTAGTACTGTACAACTGGTGTATCTAATTGAAAGGACAAACAAGTAATTCAGTTATATTAATTATTTTGTGTTTATTTCATTTTAACTGAAATTTCAAAAAAAAATACTTCCATTATATTACCTTTAAAAACTGTATTGAATTTATTTTGAAAAAGTACTTGTTATAATTGTTTTATAATTCATGTATTTTTTAGAACCAAAATGAAACTGATTGCACTATGTGTAATATTAACTATAACATTAATTGAAGCACATCATCCATTATCAAATGAATTCATTAATCACATTAATAGCATACAGTCGACATGGAAAGCAGGAAGAAATTTTGCATCAGATGTATCAATGAAATATATTCGTAAACTGATGGGTGTTCATCCTGATTCTCACAAATATAAATTACCAGTTTATGAACATGATTTACAAAGTGTAGAACTTCCAGAGAATTTCGATTCTAGAAAGAATTGGGCCAATTGCCCTACAATTCAGGAAATTCGAGATCAGGGCTCATGTGGATCTTGTTGGGTATGATAATATTCAATCAATTATTATTTTAATTAAAATGTGCTGTACATTTGTATAGATGATATCCACAGCAAAGTTTGTAATTCTTAAAATTACAAATATAATAATTATTTTTAGCTAAAATAAATTATATTTGTTTTTATTGAGAAACAAGATTTATCATTTCGAATTTTTTTCTAATATATAATATGTATATATATATATATATATATATATATATATATATATATATATATATATGCATGTGTGTGTATACATTTTACAAAATATATAATAATAAAATTGACATAATTATTATATTTGTAAATTATCTTCACAACAAAATTGTAAACATGTAACTATTTGGGTAAGATAAAGTGGTAATATGAAAATAGCACAAAGTGGATGTATTTCGATTATGATGTAGTGAAGAAAATAAATAGGATATATAAAATACATATACATACATAAATTTATAAAAACGATATGTAAAATATATTAGTATGTAACTAAGAGATGTACATAAACTGAGATCAATTTCAATTGAAATAATACAATTTACTTTGTGAATAGTAATGAAATCAATTATTCAATTTTATGTGTGTTTATATATATATATATATATATATATATATATATATATATACATAAAGGTATTTTGACTTTCATATAATTTTCTTTTAATATTTTCAATAGGCATTTGGTGCAGTAGAAACTATGTCTGATCGAATTTGTATTCATTCAAATGGCACAGAAAATGTTAGATTATCATCTGAAGAATTAGTTTCATGTTGTCGTATGTGTGGATTTGGTTGTAATGGCGGTTTTCCAGGTATGGCATGGCGGTATTGGGTTTCAAAAGGTATCGTTAGTGGTGGTTCTTATGGATCGCATCAGGTTAGATAATTATAAGATTTTTTACTGCCGGCCAAATGTTTATTTTTTTTTTTTTTGAAAAAAAGAATTTATTCGATTTTATTTAATATAGGGATGCCAACCGTATGAAATCGAGCCATGTGAACATCATATAAATGGATCTCGTCCATCTTGCTCAGGAGAAGAAGGCAAAACTCCAAAATGTAAACATGAATGCACAAATCCAGAATATACTATACCGTTTAAAAAAGATCTTCATCATGGAACAAAAGCCTATTCGTTGAGTGAACATCCAGAACAAATTCAACAGGAAATCATGAAAAATGGTCCTGTGGAAGGAGCTTTCAGTGTTTTTGAAGATTTTATACATTACAAATCTGGTAATATTTTTTTTATATTTTGTTTAAGAAATAAAATTGTACAGATAACTCTTTCTTCTAATTTGATGTAAAATACTTAAAATGGTAAATATATATATATATATATATATATATATATATATATATATATATATATATATATATATATATATATATATGTACATATATATACACATATTTATGTAAATATAGTAAATACTAATAAAAGAATTATTGTATTATAGGAGTTTATCAGCACGTTGAAGGAAAGATGTTAGGTGGCCACGCAATAAGAATTCTTGGTTGGGGAGTAGAAAATGGCACTCCTTATTGGCTAGTTGCAAATTCTTGGAATACAGATTGGGGTGACAATGGGTATTTCAAAATACTTCGTGGAAAAGATCATTGTGGTATAGAATCATCAATATCAGCTGGTCTTCCTTAAAATATTTTTTCAAATTAATACAATTTGTTTTTATTTTATTCAATATTTAATTAAACATAATTATTTTCATTGGTACAATCTTCCTGTAAATAATTATTATACGTCAGTTAATATTCTTATTAGTAATAAACATACATTTTTGTTTAAAATTATTTTGTATCAGGTTGGTAGAAAAATAAATGCGGTTTATAATTGCGATAATAATAAATGTTTATTTATATAAGCAATTTAGAATAGTAGAAGAATAAAATAAAAATAATTTAAATGCTTTGAACTCTGTATCATTTACCTGTGAATACATTTTTGAAAAACACCATTTGCTAGTAATAATACATATCTGTAAATTGTATACTATAAAAACTGTTCTATAAAACTATATTTGTACTAATAACTAATGCTATTTTCAATATAAAATGGTTAAGTTTCAATATTGATATTATCATTCTTTTTTAATTATCTGAAAAGTATCAAATTTTATTATTAGACATTTCTAGTTAATGGTTAAAAGTTTATTGTATAAAGTTAGTGTACATGTGTGATAAAATATTTATTTATGTTTATACCTATTTTTTGTGTTCCATAATATTAACTCTTGGCACTCGAGGTCTCCGGAGTGGAACTATTTAAAATTTGTCTTCAAACTCGAGGGCTTTGCTACAAAGCCATTATTTCACTACAAAAGTTATCATGTCATAACTTTATGACAAAAATGTTATGAACTGAATTTTTTTTGCATTGAAATAATGGCTCTGCTCTGGTGCCCTCGAGCGCAAAGGATTAACTAATATTTGATTGGTTTACCATTAATGTTCTGTTATCAAAAAGTGCACTCTAATGATCAAAATTTAGCAAAACACTTGCTAATGGCACTGTGTATTTTTTAAACTATGAATTTCAAATACTTAATTATTGAAAAAAATATGGTTTCAATAATAAATAGTTTAATAAAATCCTTTATTGCATCTATACAAATAATTTAAATGAAGATCAAAGTGTGAATTAAGAATTACACTCTTAAGTGGCATATACAACAATAAATTTTTATGCTATTCATGTATTAGTCAAACATGCATTTGTATAAAAGTATATACCAAAATGGTTAATGCAAATGCACAAAAAAAATTATGATCAAGTATATTATAAAAAGTTATTGTACATACAGCTCTAAAAAATAAATTTAAGTTTATTCTAAATGATAAATTTAGTTTTATTAGTTATTTCTTTTAATTACTATTTTAATAAATGTGCAATATAATTTTTATAATGTTTTATTTTGAACTTTTCATACTGAAAGAGCTTTTTTAAATAACAAAAGAATATAAAACAATCAAATATTTATGAAAAGTAAATGAAAATAATTGTTTTTTTCAAAAAAATTAAATTTTAACTATTAGAGAAAATTAGATAAATTGAATATCTTAAACGATAATTCTGGAGTATTGAAATTTCATAAATGTCATTAGAAGTATAAAATATAAATAATAATTTTCTATTTCCCTTATAATAGAATTTAATATTTTTTAAGTTTACAAACTAATGCTTATTATAGAACAATATTCTAAAATGCCTTTATAATTTAATTTCTATAAAATCAGAATACTTTTTAATTTACCGAAGTTTATATAGAGAAAATTGTACATTAGATTTTTTTGTTTTATCAAACTAATTATATCTCTAACTAATAATGATTTAATTTTATTATAACAAAATTTAAAATTTATTCATAATATGAAAAAAAATTGTTAGTTTCCAGTATACTTTCATAAATGTATTATTATAAAAGAATAAAAATAATTATTATTTAATAAATAAAATATTTTAATTTTTACGTTCATATATATAAATAATAGAAACCATAGACAATGACAGAAACCTTGACAAAAACACTTTTATGTTTTCTGATTTTTCAGCAACATTGTTTTTAAGGTTATGTCGTTTGTAATGAAAACGTGGGTTATATACGTTAGTAGATTAAAAATATTTGAGAAGTAATTAGTAATGGAATGTTTTTAGACATTTAATAAAAATACAAAAAAAGTGAATACACATTTATGATTATTAATATACGTAAGTTAATATATAGGTTTCTCTTTTTTGCATATATATATATATATATATATATATATATATATATATATATATATATATATATATATATATATATATGCTTATGCATGTGTGTGTATATATATATATATATATATATATATATATATATATATATATATATATATGTATGTATGTGTGTGTGTATATCTATCTGTATTTTCAGTTTTATTGAAATATAAAAAATAAGCATTAAAATGGGATTAACGAAACAATATTTACGTTATGTTCCTGCCGGTACGTTTAATGTAATTGCAAGCCCTAAGTGCAATGCAGCTTTTGTTGTTCTTGATGGTCAAGAAGGTAGATTTATAGCCGTTGGAGCTTGTGAACATATATTTATTTGGGATCTACGGCTCGGTCAAAAGGTAGTGTTAACATGTATGTTAATCCATAAAACTCATATTTATTTGTTAGAAATTGAGGAGTTGTGAGATATCGTTTCTGTAATATTATTGTTTAGTTGTAACATCAGAAAGATTTTTTGATTTTTGTATTAAAATTTTATTTATAATATTGAAAAGTTTTGCGTATATGACTTTTAACTGTATAGATATTAAAAAAAAGGGTTTACCTTAAAAGATATCATTAAATATTTGAATCAATATTATTTTTAGGTACAAGTATTAGCGGGTGATAAGTTCGAAGTTACTTGTTTAAGTGCAAGCCCAAATAAAAGACATCTTGCTGCTGGGTATGCAGACGGTGCAGTACAAGTGTTTGATTTACAGTCAGGGGAAATTGTGTGCATATTTTATGGTCATAAATCAGATGTAACAACATTAGTTTTTGATCAATTTGGTCACAAATTGGCATCAGGATCTAAAGTATGATTATTAGACATTTAATAAGTATTAAATGTTTCTGATAATAAATTATTAATTTAATTATAAGTGGTATTTTATTCTACAATTTTAAAAGGTTTTGAATTAGAAAGTACAAATTCAACATAAAGAAATTGAATTCAATTTTATTTTTAAAGGATACTGAAATTGTGGTTTGGGATACAGTTGCTGAGGCAGGTATTTGTCGTCTTTCAGGCCACAAAAATATCATTACACAACTTGCTTTCATGTCAGAACTGAATGTCTTAATTTCGGGATCTAAAGATACATTTGTTAAATTTTGGGATTTAGATTCTCAGTATTGCTTTAAGACATTAGCGGGTCACAGAACTGAGGTTTGTATATAATAATGGCAAAATGCAAAATTACGTGTCAATAGGTTGGTTTATTATTATAGTTTAACTAATATTTAGGTATGGGGCTTAACATTACTAAAGCAGGATCGCTATCTTGTTACCGGCTGTGGAGAT
Source organism: Acanthacorydalis orientalis (assembly GCA_034766995.1). Classification (NCBI taxonomy): domain Eukaryota; kingdom Metazoa; phylum Arthropoda; class Insecta; order Megaloptera; family Corydalidae; genus Acanthacorydalis; species Acanthacorydalis orientalis. The sequence continues at coordinate 52,744,099 of CM068313.1, forward strand.
TCAGAATTACGTGTTTGGAAGTTAGTTGTTAAAAATGATATCAAAAATAAAAATCCTGTAGATCAGTTAGCAACAAGTTTAGAATTTACTGATTTGGAGAATGGAACAGAAGATGATTTGAATGTAAGCTTTATTTTATTTATTTGAAATGTGTATATTATGATTTTTAGATTAAATGCAGATAAGTTTGCCATCTGTAAGATTATATAAGAGTAAATGAATTTATTTGTATTATACTTAATAAGTTTAATAATTAAGGAGTAATAATTGTTTGTATTAAGTAATAGTAGTTAAATAGTATTCTTAATAACTAATTTCATTTCTAATAATAATATGTATGTTAAAAGGCAGTTAAATTTGTGAAAATTCATAAATGTGTTACATTCAATTCTTTACTAAAAAAAAGTAGTTCTAACTCGTAATTTTTGTTTGTAGTACCCATTACAGTGCCATAAGGCCGGTTCTGTTTTACGATCAGGGCGTGGTAGAGTTGTTTCAATATGTTCAGATGTTTCTGGTCAGATTCTTGGTTGTCATGGATCTGATGATCAACTCGAACTATTTATTTTTTATTCAGATGATGATGCTACTGCAAGATTTAAAAAACGTCAACGTAAAGAAAGAAAAAAGCAAAAGTAAGTTTAATAAACGTATGTTCTTAAAAATTTTCTTTTTTGTATATGCTCTTATTATATTCTTAGATATAAATGTAATTATTTGGTGAGTGCAAAAGTTTCTATGGGTTTCTAATAGATGTATTAATATACCAACACTAATAAATATGCTGATATAATATTATACCATTGGAAAGATCACACATTTAACTATCATTTTAAGGAGGAATTAGATTAATTTGGTTTAATTTAATTGTTTTGAAGTGAAATTGAAAATGGATATTGATAAAGTCCATTTGCATGTAATTATGATTTGAGTTACGAAGGGAACAGGCATTTCAAATACCCCGAAAAACATTTTCAATGTGTTTGTGTGACTATGTCAAAGGCCGGTTTGCATCCTCAGAACGTTATGCTGTCTGTATGGTGGGATTGAAAAGGTCTGATATTTTATAAGTTGGTCCCCGTTAATGATCAATTCTAATAAGTATTGTAAGCAATTGGACAATTTGAAGGCAACAGTTGAGTTAAAGCTTACGATTTTGGATAAATGGAAGGAAATTGTCTTCTGTCACAATAATACTAGACTCCACACTTCAAAGTAAATGCAGAGAAAGCTCAGAGAGCTAAACTGGGATCTTCTATTGCATCCATTGTATTTTTTTGACGTTGCTCCATCAGATTATTACTTGTTTTGGTCATTACAAAACAATTCGATGGTAGAAAATTCACTTCTGTTGAAGACTTAAAAAACTACGATTCATTGTTCTTTGAGAAGAATCAAGCCACCTTTTATGATAAAGGCATATGCATGCTATTAAAACATTGAAAGATTATAGAAAACAGTAACATTACTTGGTAGAATGAATAAGTTTATTTTAATAAAATACTTAGTCCATTTTTCTATCACAAAACCTATAAAACTTTTACACTCCGCTAATGTATTTATATTTTGTAATCATTTTAATCGAGAAACCATTGCAATTAATTTTATTATTGTATTCTTTGTATCCATCAAAATTACAATTATATTTTCCAATTTTATGGCCAGTTGAAAAGCTTTATTTATATTTTGTAGAGTAAATAAAACTGGTTCTTCAGAATCACCGGTAAATCAATTTTCAAAATGGGCTTTAGATGCCATGTTCATTGTTTGTCATTAATTAATTTTTGATCAGCATTAAATTTCTGAATGTTATCAACATTAAAGTCTTCAAAAACTCTTTCTTCTTAATTATAGCATATTAATAAGAAGAGTAATAGTCTGTAGTTAGAACTATATTATGTTATTGGAACGATATTACTATCTCAGTCCGTGTATTTTTCCAACTAGTTTTTTGTTCATCAATACACTTTAACTTGTGTACAGGCAATAGGTAAGAGAAACATTTTTTTCGAAGTGTAAAATTTAACACTTAAATAAAATTGATGATTATTAACTGCATAAAATCAGAATTGGATATAAAAAGTCCTGTGGAAATCAAAGAGGGAGTGTATATGAATAAATATATATATATATATATATATATATATATATATATTTATTTACATACACACACAAACACTAACACATGCATAATATAGTTTAATAGTTTTAAAAATGCAAAAAATAAATGTTTTATTTCTTAAATACATTTAATTGTAGGAACACAGATGAAAATACCGAATCTCAGGCAAAGGAATCCGAGTCTACGGAAAATTTATCTCTAAGTTTACGTGATGAAGTACGTCGTCTTTCTGCCATTAAACTATCGCAAAAACCAAAATCATTAGATCTAATTCTTGGTGGAAACGGAGAGCTTCGTATTGTAACGGTTCTTTCTAATAATACGCTTGAATTGTATAGTCTATCATCTTCTGCAAAAGATGAAAAGGCTTCTTTGTTGCGATCAATCAATGGACATAAAGGTGAAATACGTGCTGTCGCTGTTAGTTCAGATGGCATGGCATTTGCTTCTGCGGGTGCTGATAGTCTTAAAATTTGGAACAGAATGTCACAAGTGTGTCTTCGAACAATTGATTTAAAAGGATATGCTTTGTCTGTGGTATTTGTACCTGGTGATAGACATGCTCTCGTTGGAATGAAAGATGGTCGTTTGATTATTGTCGACATATCTGCAGGTGATATACTAGAAGATATACCTGCACATGCAGAAGAACTTTGGAGTATTTGTTTGACTCCAGATTTGGTATGTTTATCACCTATTTTTGTGCATATAAAAATAGTTTAGTCACAGATAATAAAATAATTTGGTAATTACTTTTAATGATATTGTAAATAAATTAATTTAAATGTTTATTGTTATAATGTGATTATATGTCTTTTTAACACATTGCATACCGGAAACAAATCTTGTTTTTATATGAATACGCAGTAAGAGTAGAAACAAGAAATCTCATTTGCAGACAAATATTTTAAAACAAAAGAGGTATATGAAAGAATGACTGTTCCAAAGAATTTTTTTAGATAGCTATATTATGTTACAGTTATGTCTTAATTTGTCGTTTCAATTTACACTGTTTTGACTTGTGTTTTCTGAAAATTAGCCAGTACGCAATGTGTTAAATTATAAATGAATATATAGTTTTTATAATTGAGTAAATTGAAACTTTTTAGCGTGGATGTGTCACAGGAGGTGGAGATAATACTGTAAAATTCTGGCAATTTGAATTAATTTCAGATCCACAGCAAGAAATTAAAGCGAAAGTATTATCTTTATTGCATTCTCGCACATTAAAATTAGAAGAAAAAGTACTGTGTGTAAAAATTTCATCAAATAACAAATTTGTTGCTGTTGCTCTTTTGGATTCAACTGTGAAAATATTTTTTGTTGACACTTTTAAATTTTATCTCTCACTGTATGGCCATAAATTACCTGTTATTTGTATGGATATTTCATCAGATTCTACATTAATAGCAACTGGTTCAGCAGATAGAAATGTAAAATTGTGGGGTCTTGATTTTGGTGATTGCCATAGATCATTGTTTGCACATGATGATTCTGTAACTTCTGTCCAATTTGTTCCAAAAACACATTACTTTTTTACATGTAGCAGAGATGGTAAAGTTAAAGAATGGGATGGAGATTCATATAATAAAATTATAACATTACAGGTAAAATATTGTATATATTTTTTTAATATAAAAGTATTTGTATTATTTTAAATTTTAATAAAGGGTCATTGTGGCGAAGTTTGGGGATTAGCCGTTTCACCAGACGGCCGACACGTTGTATCTGCTGGGGCAGATCGTGCTTTACGTTTATGGCAAAAAACAGATGAACCTCTTGTTCTTGAAGATGAAGAAGAGGAAGAACGTGAAGCAAACGAACATCTTGTCACAGGTGAAGAAACTGTTGTTGCCGGTCGAGGTGTAGTGACTTTACCTACCCGTAAAACAGTCGGAAGTGAAAAAGCTGTAAGAAATTTTTGAATTATATTTTATGATACTATTAAAAAATATTCTTTTTGATTAAATAGCTTTAATAAACATATTTTTACCTTTAAAAATATGTGTTTGTATGATGAAACAATATTGTTTACTCATAATATAGATATATATATATATCATTGCATATAATGTTTTTTGTGCCTATTTTATATTTGGTTTAATTTTTTTACAGGCTGATTCTATTTTAGAATGCTTAGAGATTTGCACAGCATACTCAGAACAATTGGCAGAATATTGTCCCAATAATGAAAATGTAACACAACCCCAATTGCCACCAATTATGCAAGCTTTACAAGTGCACAATGTTAATGACTATCTAATTGAAACATTGAAACGAATTCGTTCTAGGTGATTGATTTTTTTGTTAAATAAAAATTTGATTATATATATATATAAACTAATATTATTGTAAAAATCTAGTGATCTTGAAGAAGCACTGTTATTATTGCCTTTCACAACTGTCAGTGTATTATTACGGGCATTAGCAGATTGTGCAGCTTTAGGATATGAATCGGAATTAATAGCTAAAGTTGTTGTGTTTACTTTGCGGCTTCATGCAGGTTCTATTCGTGCTACATTAGATCTTGTTCCTACACTTCGACTCTTACAAAAACATGTTATTACATCAGTTAGTAATTTAAGAGTAAGTAATATAGTAATAAAAAAATATATGACATACATGCACACACCCAATGTGATTATTTTATTCATGAAAAAAAATTGTAAACACTTATTTTTAAGGATTTTACTGGATATAACCTTTATGGTTTACACTATTTACAAAGAGAGTTAGAAAGCCAACAAAGTATACAACTTTTTAGAGATGCAACATTAAGCAAGAAAAAGAAAGATAATAAACGGAAACAAAGGGATAAACTTAAAAGGTCTCTTTTAGTTTTAAGTTAACATATGTATTTTTGATAATAAAATTTCGTGTAATATTTTATTTATTACTTATTACTACCTGCCCATAAGATTATATATATATACACATACATACATACACACACACACATACATATGTACATATACACATACATACATACATATATATTTAATGATCCAAAATATTTATTATTATAGTTGTAAAAAAGATGATTAAAAATTATAAATGTCTCCATGTAAAAACAAAATAACTTATCTATAAAAAAAAATATTTGAGAAGTGGCTTGTTTACACTTTTGGATTATTTTATTAAAAAATAATTCATTTACTCTCAAAACAAAAAAAAATTGTTCACGAGTATACAATAGAGAAAATACATTTTTTTTTCAATAGATGAAAATGGCAAACATTCTTTATTCTTAAATAAATTGTGGACATTCTCATATGTGAAATTTCTTTTATTATTTTGTGATTAAATGTCCATGGCTGAAAACCCACTATAATAACTACAATAACAAGTTCACAAAAGAAAATTAATGTTTATAATAGTTAATTTTCTCTATATTATAAAAAATACACATTTACATGTAGAAAAATACATACAAAATTCTATCTAATAAAGAAATAATTGCTTTTTTAAAATATATGTGTTAATGAAAATAAATTTGTAAATTTTATTCGAAATATTTACATAAATTTCTGCAAACCCTATAATAGTGAACTATATTACTGTTCATATTTGGCAGAGATATGTATCTAGTATGCATGCACAGTTTTAATTCGTTTTTTGTGCAAATTGTTCTTTTTAAATAATGAATGTGAGACAAAGTAGTGCAAATTGTTATATCAGCAGGAAAATAATTGCGGTAATGTATATAAATTTGAAGGTCATAAACCGCAATTATTTTTCTACCGACCTAATGTTTTAGTAATGGATTATGTAAGTTTTTTTAATGTTAAAATTGATTTATTAGGTATGTGCAAAGATTTTAGTCGTTTTTTAGCACTGGTGAATCGTTTAACATTCAAATAAGTTTCCATCTTTTTGTGTTTTTGAACGGTTAGTCATAGTCTGTGAAACTTCATATGTCATGATTTAATGATAAACATAACTTCACAAAATAGTAATAAACACACTGAGCGACAAAAAATTGCATACTCAACATTGATTCAATATGAGTTCCAGCAAGGGAAAAAGAACGTTAAAGCATGTGAATCAATCAACTCTGTTTTTGGTAAAGGTATTGTGCTCCACAATACTTACAAATATAGATTTCGATGTTTTAAAGCCTGCAATTTTGATATCTAATCCATCACATCATGAAATACCATGAAGAATGAAGACTAATGATTTGGAAGCATCATTGAATGAAAATCCATTGCAGATGCATGAGAAACTTGTCAAACAACTGGAAGTTGATGGAGCAAGTTTCGAGACAATTGCATGAAATAGGAAAAATTGTAGAATCTTGAAACGTAGGTGCCACAAGAACTCTCCGGAAATCTAGTTGCTCGCCAAGTGGCATAAGAAAGATTTTTTTTGTGGCAAATTGTTACGTGACAAAAAATGGATTATGTCCAACTATCTTAAACACAAATTCATGGGTAGACCCTGACCAGTCATAAACATCAGTAGCAAAATCAAACATATATTCATGCTAAAAGGTCCTGTGGATCTAATGAGTCATGAAGGGTGTGTTGGTTAGCAACCTTCTCTAACCGGATGAAACAGTTATTGCCAAGCACTTGTTTTCAATTCAATCATTTGACAAATGAAATGTTACAGAAAAAATTATTTGTTGGTCAAGATTCCTGAAAAGTATCTTTCACAAAAGCACTATTCTTTTACAATTCAGTAAACCATTTTTAGTTTGGGTTAGGAAGTTCTTCGTACATAGAGTATTCATCTGAATTAGTTACTTCAAATTATTATATTTCTGTCGATGCAGAACTCTTTAGCTGGCCAGAACTTTCGAATATGGCTGATATACAGAAATGGATCGACTATTTTATTGCTTCAAAGCTGATGTATTTTTTCCACAAAGAAATTTGAAGTTTAGTCAAGAAATGGCAAGTTATATAAAGCGAGGACAATTATTTTAGTGATTGAATTATATTTTATTTATTATGAAAATAAAAAACTTCCCAAAAAAAGTTTATATATATATTATTTCTTATGTGAGATATGATATTCCGCTAACAAATAAGACAATTTATTAGTGTCAAAGAATATTAATATATAACTTTATTACAAGTATCATTAACACTAGTATATAGCCAGTCAAAATTTATGGGAGAATAGAAAGAAAAAACTGTTTATTGATTTTTACAACATAATATATTTAAACATATAAAATACTTAAGAACGAAACTTAATTAGATTTGAAACCTACAGTTGGCGAAGCAAATTTTTTTGTCACCGTAAATAAATATTTCTCATCACCACAGACTGACCTGTAGACAGTGACGAGAAATGTGGGTTTTTATATATGACGATTGTTCATAGAAATAATCCCTCCTCCTTTCTCAACCGGGCTTGGGACCGGCTATGGTGGAGTTACACAATACGAAAGAAAATGTTAGTATTTTGATTTATGTACCAATGAAGTTATATTATTAAATTATTTATCATTAAAATTATATGATTTGCTATATTCATTTTCAAGTGATTTTTCAAAGTAAACAATTGTTTATTTTTAACTTTGAAATTTAGGTTGTTTTTATAAAAGCCATTTATTATGTTCTTTTTTCAGATATAAAATTCCCATTCTCGGAGCAAATAATCTTATCTGCATTTTAATTCTGCCTTTTTTTTATTAGCTATAACTCTCTCATGTTTCAGTTTTTACTGTTTATTTTTTCAGTCACATTTTTTTATGTTTTACCCTAAGTCCAATATGCATTTCAGTAATATGGTCATGTAAATTAAAACAAAATTTTAGCAAGTGTAATCAAAAATTCCATTCTTTTTTAAATTTTTTGAAACTATATTTTATAGTAGTTATTTTAAGTGAATTACTAACTTTTCAGCTGTGAAGTTTAATTGTATTTGAATAATTATAACTGAAAACAGAAGAAATTAATTACATTTTTAAAGAAATAATGGTAAAACTGAATAAATGTATGAATTTTTTCTAACTTAAAATTTTATATAATACTTATAATGAATATTAAAACAGTGAAACATGCGTAAAGTAAAATAAATAGATTAAAGATAATAAAAATTAAATATTTTGAGAAGAAAAATCAGAAAATTATTTCAAATTGTAAATAACATAATTCATAATTGATAAGATAATATCTTTATCGTTATTGTTTGAATATTCTATTATTAATTTGAAATCAGTGTTTGATTTTTGTAATATCAAATCAATTACTAGTATAAAACAAAAAGTGTTAATTTCGTTATCATTTATATTATTTTTATTATAATACTGTGATATGGTATCTCTGCCATATAATATTTTAAACTTAATATATTTTCCATCTATTTTGTTATCATAATATTTAGAAACAGGAAAATTATTTTTGTGACAAGGATAATTCACCAATTGTATAAACCAATTATCTGCGTCACGGAACAAATAATAAATTTTGATAAATAATGAACGTAATCTAAAAAAATGTTTACGAGTTTCAGTAATGTACTTTTCCCATTCTTCATATCTTGCAAGTAGACTTGGATGTGTTGTATGATGAATAGATTTAAAACATTTTTGAGCAATAGAAAAGTCACGTTGTAATTTACGTAAATTTTTTTGTTTTTCAAGAAAAAATGTCTTTAATATATTTGTATCTATTTGAAATTTGTTTTTTTGATTTATTTTTAATTCGGCTAAATCTTTGTAATAATAGAAGCGAGAATCAAGAATTCCTATTTTATATTTTATGTCTAAATAATCTAATGCAGCTTTAAAGGCTTTATCCGCTGCTACGTCTTCTTCTCTTCGTGTGTGAAATTTACAAACTCCTGGCCATGTATTTGTATTGGTTAAGGCTTTAATTTTTATATCCATATCTGTTTCACTCTCAATTACATATTTAAACTGAAAATGTTTAAATACAAATTACTACATTATATAGTATATAGTAAAATATAAATATTTATACAGAAATAGTAAAAGTTCTGACACATTTAAGCCATGATAATTACACATTTTTTAAAAATATGTACAAACAATGAAACAATTTTTCTGTGAATATATACACACTATAATTTTTTTTATTTAAATAATAGTTTTTATATAATATTGGGGTATTACACATCTTCAAATGTTTTAATAATGTTTATAACAAAAAGGTATTATAGAATTTTATATATAATATCTGAAAACTATTTTAAACATTGTATATAAAAAAATTATACTTTTATTACATAGACACAAGTATTACTTTAAATCACTGAAAATTGTATATACCATTATAATATTTTTATAATCAATGTTTTAAAACAATTACCTCAAGATTAACTAATCTTTCTAATACATGGTTCTTTAAATCAGTTATTTTTTTATTTGTTTTAAATGTATAATGCATACTTCGATATTGTTTATCGGTATTCACACTTGAGTCAGTTAAATCGTAATTACCAAAAGTATACACTAATAAATAGTAACATTCATTTTCTGCATAAAATGTTCGATGTTTAAATGAAACTACATTCCATTTTTTTAAGGTTTCCTTTAATTCGTTAAGATTTGTTTTTGATAAAATAACAGCAGCCATGATCCTATATGAAATCAAATATATTTCGTCTTACTTTTTATCAAAAATGTAAAAAAAGAGAATATTTTTTATTATAAAGAACGGACAAATTATTAATATAAATATAGGCATTCAATTGTTTATGAACAAATTCCAGAATATTAAATATTTAAAATTTATTCTTGGATGTATTATTAAACATTTAACTCGATAAATACAATTGATATACCTTATTTTTAAATGTAAACTTTATACATATATACATATATACATACACATATATATATATATATATATATATATATATATATATATAAACAATAAAGTTTAATTACATTTCATATCTTGTCTTTATCTTTGTTGTTGACTCTTTTAGTGCAACAAGTTCTCGCTTCCTATTATAAACGTTTAAATGTCGTAAATCTATTAGATTTAATTGGAAATTAAATTGTTTTTTTATAAAGTTCAGCCAACATTTGTGTTTTCCAATACGAAAAATTCGTTTATATGAAACCAAATTAATATTTTTGCTCCTTGGCATGTCGTTCCTGCTATAATTGTAAATAATATATTAATAGGTTAGTTAAAATGGATTATAAAAATTAAGTTAATAAAAATTACCTTTTTACAATGTTATTGGGTATTAGAGTATACTTTTTTATCTAAATTATCATTTTTCTTATTAAAAGTTAAATAAAATATTCTTAAATAAAAATAACCAATTCAACCGGTAATTGTTCTTAAATAAGGTAAAATATATTTTATAGACAATATAATTAGTTTTGTGATTGTTTATACTAAAATAAAAATTAGAGAATATCCTGGAATTAGTTTGCTCACAGAAAAATATTTTTATGAACACTTATTTTTACAGATATTATTATTTTATTATTAATTTTCGTGATATTTTACTAATTTTAATTTTTATTTGCAAACAATTAATTTAACTAATATTTTACTTTATGTAATTGTCAAAATATCACATAGTCAAAATGTAATTAGTTTAATTTCAAATTGACAAATCACTCTAACAGTTACATGACCATAAAATTTGATAATGGTTTTATCCATAGATAAAGACTCATTTCATCCTAACAGGTTTTTTAAAAGGCGCGAACACTTGACAGGTTACGGCAAGCCATGCAACCAAACTTAACTTGACGTATGTAGGGTGTTAGACTATCATAACTCGCTGTCACGTTTTGTGTTTAGGCACAGGTATAGATAAAAGATGGATGAAAGACTCTTGTGTTTGCGCGTTACTGTCATATAGCTGGACATTATTGATTTTATTGTTGAAATTATAATGAAAAGTGAAACAAGTAGTTCGTCCAAGTTTGATGAAGAAATAGCAAGTGTTTGAACTGTGGTAGCTCATAATCAAATTCATAAGAAAAGAATTTAGGTTTATGAGCTAAATTTAAAAAGAAAAAAAAAGGGTAAGTTCCATCATCTCGTGAAGGAGCTTCAAGAGCACCCCAATCGGAACGAGATGTACTTCAGAACGTCGAAAGAAAAATTCGAGTACCTGTATGACCTTATCAAAGAGGATATAAGATTCAAGAACACACAAATGTGAGAAGCCATTAGTACGGAAGAAAAACTCACGCTGTATGTTTAAGGTAAATTTAACGAAAAACTACTGTCTTAATTTATTTACTTATTATTTTCTTGTAATGATGCAGTCTGCGCATTAAATATAACTTGACTTAATTCGAATTTTATTTTTACCTGTTCTGTAACAGGTAAAGTTTTGGTTGTTTTTGATAAACTTAAAAGAAAAAAAAATCCATCTCGTCCAAAGCATTTATTTGTTCTTGCTGCTTTTGTTTTTGATGCCTCCCTGCTGTGTTTTCTTTAATGAGTCGCAGCATTTCTTTAATAGCTTTGAGTGCTATTTTTATTTCTTTTCGATGTGGGGACGATTCACATCGGCATTGGCTCAATTTTGGTGGATGCCGGTAGACGCAGTTTGTTCCGATTCGTTGAAACATCTGAGAGCAGCATCTCCGCCAAGATAATGCTCATCATTGGCAATGTCAATATTGTCGACAGCTATATGTTGTACTTTGCTCTCAGAGGTAGAGGGCGAAGTAGAATATAGAACTGTCGACAGATTCTTTACATTCTTGATATTTTCAAGTACATTGGAATGGTACCAAAAGAGACATTTCCCTCTCAAACTTTCAGGTGACAATTCGTTGTGTAGCATCTCCACATCCCCGCTCGCTTCACTCGCTCTCGTAAAATGTTAACAATTTTTAAACGAAAAATGAAAAACGAAATAAAGATATTGTGTAATGTAATTTATTTTTCGATTTTAAATGAAACCGTAAAAATAATAAAACTGAAAAGTTATTGTGACTATTTTAAACTTATTCTAAAGCTTTTGTGTACACGATGTTTGTAATTGATTTGTGTTATTCTGTACACTGATACTTGATACCCTGCTTAGAGGTACATCTGGAGAGACCAACATACAACTGGTCGTTCCCGAATACTGTTTCATTAGAATAGACGAACATGACGATTCGTGAAACATCGGAAATGATCGGGAATGGAAATGGTTAACGTGCTACTTGTGTGTGGGGGAGCGGGGTTGCGAGAGGGTGGTCTGCACGGAAAAAAAATTATTTTATGAAAAATTTACGAAGGAATTATTTTTTATATCTATCTATTTTAAAAAAAGTTCCATAAAATTTCACTAAAAAATATATTAAATTATTATTAACGACGTCACCCGCAGTTACATAAAATTTTCACGAAGAATTATGATATAAAATGTGCGACTTTATAAAACAACTACGTTGCAATCTCTGCGAGAATGATTATATAGACATACTAACATATATATATATATATATATATATATATATATATATATATATATATTACGATATTGACCGAATATATGCTATACGAGCGAGCGGAGGCGGAGCCCCTTGGGAGTGAGACGTAATGAGTAGGAGGCAGAGCCTCCTGGTATAGAAAAATAAAGAAATTATAAATGACATATATCAAGGGTGGGCAAACTGCGACTTCCAAAGCTAGTCTGTGCGGCTCCCGAGACAATATTGGGTTTCATTTCCTTTTTTCCTAAACTTTTATATTAATAATCTATAGCAGTATAGTATGTACCAATATTAGAATATTTTATATATAAATTGATAATTCACATTATCTTTTAAAACATCCATATGCATTGTGTCCAAACTGCTGTTTAAGATGGCTCTACGGTTATGGAAAATCCTTAAAAAAAGATATAAAACTAATCAGTGTTCTAAATTAAGACTTGCTGAATGCAATAAAACAAAATTCGACACGGGTTACTGTGTAAATTTTTGAGAAAAGTATCTTTAAAATGCAACTTTTAACACTGTCCCGTCAACTTTTAACTGCAGAAATGAAGACTCAATCCAAGTCTTCAACGAGTAGGGGTTAAACATATTCTACTTTGGTGAGTAGTACAACTATATGATTGTATTTTTTATTATTTATATTAGGTCGGTAAGAAAATAATTACGGTTTTGTATATGAATTGAAGGTGATAAACCGCAATTATTTTTCCACCAACTTAATAAATACAATTTTTTTCAATATTTTCTGTGGCTCTTGAACATTCAAAAATGTATGAAAAGTATTATATGTGGCTCTTATTATCGAAGATGTTGCCCATCCTTAACATATACGATAACTGATGTCCTAAATTTTGATTTTAAAAATGATTGTTTCTCTTTTCAGACAATCATTTCGTTTAAATTTATTTATATTATTATTTATCACGACAGTACACTTTTGAATCTAAAAATGCTCTGATTGCAACTTATCGAAACGATTTTTTTATTTAAATGAGGTTGTTTATTGATACAAATTAATAAGTGATAATTAAATATGAATAAAAAATGTATATGTATTAAAAATGTATATGTAATATCTTTACAAATTATCAATATTTAGATGTATTAATTGCAATATTCATAATTTTTTCGGCGTGTTAAAAGTGACATTTTAATAATACTTAGCCAGGTTTTGCACATTGTGAGAATAATGAGTTGAGAAATAACACAAAAGAAGAGTGAAAATGATAAAGACAGGAATTGCTAATGTTGTAGACATTTGCATATTTTTCAAATATAGAAACCAGTAATATTTTCGTTATTAGTTATTTTTGATGTCGCCAAATGTTCTCTCCCAATAACTCATGGGCTGTGAAACAAGTCAAATTTCTATAAATGTAATTAAATTCTTTAAAACTGTATAGGAGATTTTATGGAAATTTTACAAGAACTTTTCTCTTCATGAATTATACATTTGAAAAATTTGAAACAATTCTTTGTTTATTTTTTTAAAATTGTTTTAATATCATATTCGACAATATGATTTTTCCTATAGCATATCTGTCAATAAATCAATTTTTTTATAGCACAAATAAAATTGATTATAAATTTTATGCATAGTTTCAAAATGAAAAAAAGAGTAATCTTATTAATTTTCATCTTTAAGTTAACTTAATTGTAATATAGAATTATTTACAATAAGTTCCAAAAGTTCTAGGATATGTGTCGGAATAACAAGAATTAATGGACGTTTTAATTTTTTTGAATGTCAGGTTAGATTGATCGCAATGAACTACCTTGTTTATTAGGTGTTAATTGGTCAATGTATTTTTTAACTATAATATTAGGCGGTTGAAACAAAGTTAACTGACTAAATACCGTTTTTCACTTACTTTTTACTGAGTTGTTCTTTTTTTTTTGATGTACAAGGAAATTAATTTATACGACACGAATGAAATATTTATTCACATTTTGTATTACTCACGAAATTGAATATTTTTCAAGCGAGGAAGTTACAAATCCGGATGTATAATGCATTTCGGTAATAATAAAAGAAATAGTATAGATGTAAACATTAGCACGGTACAGATTATTATCTATGTTTATAAAAATTCAAGGCGGCAGGTAAAATCACTATGTATAACGAGAACCGCCACGGTCAAATATATATTCTCCTTTCAACAATTCAATGCATATAAAGAATTCTTACATATCGGTTCTGCATGGCTGCAGTTTGCTAACGATTTGTTATTTACGAATGTCATTCATCAGTTTCGCTAAGGGCATTGCTTTGTTTAATATCATAAATAATCTCATAACCTTTTATTCAACTTATACACAGAGGTCATGCACGGGCATTATTTCACATGCTGCACATTAATTGCCAAAGAAATATTCTCAAAAGTTGGTATCTTAGATTGTTGTCCGTGAGTTTTGTAATACCGCTAATTTGACTACAATTATCGTATATTCATATTAAGTAATGGGAGTATTTTTAAATATTTTGATTGTTTGCATAATATAACTTTATATTCTCACATCTATACATATACTAGAAAATACCTTTTTGATATTGAAGGTGTCAGGAACATATAGAACTTGCAAGAGGTTATCTCTAGTTCTTATTGGCGAATGAGGTCTTGGGACTTAGAAATACTTTACCTTTTTGATATTTAAGGTACCAGGAACACAGAAGTAATAAGAGGTTATTTCTAGTTATATATATATATATATATATATATATATATATATATATATATATATATATACATACAGTATTGTGCAAAGAAATAGCTGCAACACCTTTTGATATACAAATTTTCAAAAATAAATAAAAAATACTAACGTAATAAATTGAAATTTTTTTGAATATAAAAAGTAATGAAAGAGCAACTATAAAGCTCCATAGTTTTTTCATTCAAATTAAAAATAAAGTTACAGTATGTAATTAAACAAAAAAAGTCATCATTTCGACTGTGCAAACTAATAGCACCAATGAAAAAATTCAAATCTTTACTATGATAAAAAAATCAAAATTTTTCAAAACAAATTAAAAGTAAATACAAAAACGTAATTCAATATTTTATTTTGTGGCCTTTATTGTTAAGAACAGCAACGCAACGTTGCGGCATGGAGTCAACTAATGTTTGGTACCCCTGAAGTGAAATAGCTTCCAAAGCAGACTGCTCAGCGTGCAACAACTTTTTTTGCTTGAAACACGCCTTGTTTAACATCTGCCCATTTTTTTTTTGATATGGTTCAGATCTGAAGACTGAGCTGTCCATTCCATAACCTGAATTTTATTTCTTGAAAAATTTTCTTAACCAATTTGCTAGTATATTTCAAATCATTATCTTGCTGCAAAATCCATTTGTAAGGCAGGATTTACACTAGGTGCCGCCCTTGGCCCACAAATCGAATGCCGACTCTCCCCCTCCTAATTTTGTCCACATGATTTAAGAGGAACACATGACTGTCGGTAATTTTGAGAACATTTAAACAGAAAAAAATGTAAAGATCATTAAAAAAATTGTATAACTTTCCATTCATTTAATTTATTTAAAAAATGCAAATTATGAATACCTGTTAAATAATTTTCAAAAATAAAATTTGAACTGTTAAAATTGTTAGATTTAATTTTTTATTTTACATTTGTGCCGCCTGTAAATCGAAATTCTGATTGAAAATAAAGTTTCCAGCTTTTTAAAATTGGTCGCTTTCAAATTTGCTGCCGTGAACAGTGGTACACGTCCGTGTCTAAATCCTACGCTGCCCATTTTAAGCTGCATGTACCATTCCGCATAATGGCAACATTACTTTTTACATTACCCAATGACAAATGACTTTAAAAAAAAAATAAATGAACTGTGTTATGAACCCTTACTCTAATCCACCTTATTCTTCGGACCTGTCTCCGACAGATTATCATTTTTTTAAACATTTGAGTAGTTTCTTACGAGAGATTTTCAAAGATCAAACGTCAGCTCAAAGCGCTTTCGATGAATTCATTAATTCTAGGACTCCAGTTTTCTATCTTGTAGGAATAAACGAACTTGTTTCCCGGTGGGAGAAACGTGTGCAAGCTAATTGTCTTTATTTTAGTAAATAAATATAATTTTTAACTGATATATGCGTCTTTTATACTTGACACATAAAAAACGCAATTATTTTTACACCAATCTCATATATTTATTTGAAATAAAATACTAAATAAAAAAATAATATGATTTTTTTTAATTTTCGCTTTTTTTAACACTTATGTGAAATCCCAAATTGAATTACCTTTATATTACATAACCTTTCTGAATTTAAGCTTATCAAGTTGTAAAAATAATGTGTTAATTGTGTTTAGAATAAAGATAGCGACTGTTAGTTGATGTAAGGACCGTTTATAGCGAAAAACGAACAGGTGATTGATTAATTTATTAATTATACTTTCTCTCTCTCTTCATCATCTCTCTCTCTCTCTTAATCTCTCTCTCTCTCTCTCACACACACACACACACACACACACACACACACATATATATATATATATATATATATATATATATATATATATATATATATATATATGCTTGTATATATTTCGAAGCAGTTTGCAAATTTAGTTTGGACACCATTTTTAAAGAATATAATAAATTTCATAATGTGAATTGAAAATAAATTAGTAAAAGTGGTATCTCCTAATACGGCATGTGCGTAGGACGACATATTTATTTAAATACTAGGACGAGTGTAGGAGCTCATACTTTATTTGTTTGCTTATTACATAATACAGACTAAATAATAAACAAATCAATGACCTCATTTTGCACAGTTATAAAATGTTATATTAAAATAAACTAATATGAATTCACTAAAACCAGTTCATTTTGTAATTGAATTAGATTTCATGTATGCCATAGTACTTAATTTATCATATATTTATATATATATATATATATATATATATATATATATATATATATATATATATATACACTAATAACATACACACAATTAAGTACATTCTATTTTAAATAGATTTATTATCAATGCATGATACACATTTCCACAAAAGTAGAGTACAGGTTTAAAATACAGTTTTGATTTTGACTAAATTCACTTCTATAATTGAATTCTTTTCCACCTTACAACCCACAATTTTTTTTCTGCTCAAAATTTTTAAATAAATTATTGTTGATCATTTTTGATTTTACTTACGAGTATATGTAATTCGACGGTGATACCGTCATCTTCAGAACACCAAGATACAGATCGCTATCGAAATGCCAATTAGCAATAATCAAAAATGATCAATAATAATTTATTGAACAATTTTGATCAGAAAAAAAATGTTCTGATTTGTGGAATGAAAAAGTATTATTCATTTGTGGAAATGTATAGGTTTAATCAAAATTAACTTTTAGTTTTTTTTAAAAAAAAAAATTAAAAAAGTATTTTAAACTTTTGCAAAAAATGTATACATACATTCAATAAAACGTTAGTTTTTTAATATTATTAAATGTGAAAAATAATTCGGTGCTTTTAAATTGAATCAGTTATAACTCTGTTTTAAATAAAAATATTTTCTCGTCGTTTTAGGATTTTGAAGGGCCAATTTTAACATTTAAAAACACTACGAGGGGTTTCAAAAAATTCGTAAAAGCGAATAGGAGGACAATAGTTAAGACAGTAAAATTATTTTTATGTTTGAACGTAATCTCTCTTAAGGTCATTACATCTCATCCAACGTTGCTTGAATACCAGTATGCTGGTGTTAAAATACGATTTCTTAAGCTCTTAGCCGTCTACTTCGGATATTATCTCCTCATCTGTGTTAAATCTGTTCTCATCATGGAATGATTTCGGTTGTGGAAAGGTATGGAAGCTGGAAAAGGACAGGTTTGGACTATGTATGAGCCATTCTCTCTCTACGTCTCCCTCCACTCCACGTCGAAACATCTTTCGTTACATTTTAACGTCTTGACTTTGAAAATTCACTCCCAACGCGGCTAAAGAAGTTTCACTTCACAAATATTGTTTTTAATTGAAAAAATGTAGAATATTTTCTTCATAACCATTATTAAATAATGTTTATTAAACTTTGTCCGTCTTTCAAAATAAGTAACACTAAAGTCCTTGGAGTCAAAATAGACACATATATGGATCTATACAAAAAAAGCAATAACCAATAAAATTCTGGTTTAATTCAAATTAAAACAAAATAATATACAAAAATTCAATAGAAAAAAATAAATTGAATACATAAGTTCTTTAGTTCATACGTTGGGGACACAGATTTGGTATGAGTTTTTCAGACAAATTTGTTACAAAGTTTGCACTTGATGTGTGCCTGTTGTCCGGTTTTTCGCAAAAACTACAGCCGCCCCTTTTTTATAAGTTTGTTCACTTGTAGATGTCGTCGGTGAAGAGTGTTGTGTGTCGGATGCTGCAGGCTAACTATTACATTTTGACGGTTTAGAGACGATGGGGGATGAACTCTTCTAGCCATATGCTTTTTTTTTTATTAAAGATTCACTCAGTGTTTCGATAAAGAGCCGTCTTCTATGATGTTTATTGATGTTCCAATCTGGGAAAACACTAGTGAAAAGCACAAATGCATTATTCACTGACACGTCTAATATGTTGGAGAACACAACTGATCATCTGTTTGTTTTCCTTTTACAAATGTAACAAGATATCTTTTATCAATTATATCAATGACACCTTTGGTCTTATTATAATCTGAAATGATTTGTGGCTTTTTCTCAATATCACTTGCAAACTGTTTACTTTTATGTAAGGTACTTTGAAGGATAACACACTTCATTATATATTTTACATTTAAAATAATATAAATAACAGAAAATGAAGTACTAGAAATTAATGTGGGTCATTTCAGATCCAAGGATCTTTAATGTTACTTATTTTATAGCGGTGTAAAGGTTTATTATAATTTATTGAATTTTTGTGTAATATTTTATTAGAACATATCAGACAGTCATTAAGTTACACATTTGTAATGTTTATATTTTTGAAGATATCTGGGAGGAAATTTTCCTTTGGGCCGAAATAGACCCGAGCGACGAATGGAGGTTAAAGTAACCAATTGTTAATACTTATTTATACACATTTATTTTGATAATTATAAAATCAAAATAGGACAAAAGAAAGTTTCTTGTATTCATAGATTTATTGTAAAACAGATTTTATATATACATTTTTGATGTAATAAAAACCATGAAAGGAAAAAAACACTTCTATATATTTTTTACATGAGAAATCTTAGTTAGAAATATGTGCATTAATATTATATCACAGGTAAACATCATCTGTTTCCACATTTGATTAAAGTTCTTTGATTATGTGAATAAATGTTGGATAAGTTAGTAAAGTGCAGAAGTTGAAAAATGTTAATAAATAATTTTGAAAAAAGTTTGTTCTGATCGCCATGATTAATCGTAGTCGTAACCGCCGTATCCTGGTCGTCCGTATCCGCCTAAAACAGAAGAAAATTTAAATTAAAATTTATTTAAAAATCTTCTTGTGATGCTAAATGGTATAACACATGTACATATAAATGCACACAAAAAAACATACATACATGAGTCATTTTTAGTAACAGGGGTTTAACCAATATAGATCTAGAATCAAATAAAATCTTGTCTAATTATTCAGTAAACACATTTTTTATTTTACTAGCTGATTTTCGATTATTAAATGTAATTTGATATTTAAATAATTAAATATCACAAAATATCTCTATTAGATGAAATAGAATTGAAAATCTGTTAGGTTATTTTTGATTTTTATTCAGATGTAAAATTCAAAAATATATTTTAGATCAATTTAATAATTTAATATTTTTTTAATAATTTGAAAATGTATTAAAATACATAGATTTTTTTCTTAAATTATTATTAAATAATAAAATTTTAAATAATTTCACTTCTATTAATAAATTATTAAAATCAGATTTGATTTTTCTTAAAGGTTAATTAATATTATTTTATAAATTGGAAATTAATCTAGCTAATTTATCATATTACTTATCGATCATTTCGATAAATTCTAAATCATTTTTTAAAGTTGATAAATTTTTGTAAAAATCGTGCCAGACTATTATAAAATTTTATATTCTGTAACTATTTTTTAAACAATATAATAACAATCTATTAGAAAAATGTGACTTAGAACAATATTAAATTTTAAACTATATATAGAAGAATTAATTTAACAAGAAATATTTTAAATATGTCGGTGAAGCCACTCTAGCTAAAAACGATCCTCATATGGTATCAAAATTCTATGATATTTTGATATTTTGTAAAATGTTGTTATAAGTACAGTGGGCCTTTTTATTGTTTCATCAAGGATCAAGTTTTTTTTTCATAAATAAATTTTTCACTCACCCCATAAATAGAAAAAAACTTTCTAATCAAAAATTTCAATGATTTGTTATTAATTATTTTAATGTTTATTTTCTTACACATTTCTATAGCAGTGTTTTTATTCTCAAGTTACAGGAATTTCTCTGCATTTTAGTGCTTTGAGAATGAAAGCTTTGTTATCAAAATGCGTCTAATCAGCAATAAAAAATGACCAATAATCAATTATTAAACAAAAAATGGAAACTAGTATAGTTAAACAAATAAAAATGTTTGCATTTGCAATGCAAAAAAAATGTTAACTTTATTTTTTCTTGAAACCTGTTTCAGTTCTTACTTATTTTTCATACCATTTTTATTTATTCTCATATGAAAAGTAAACAAATTTGTAATTTATATTAATATTTAAAAGTCTTTTTTAATGCTTCTTGTTTTTAAATTCGAAAGACTTGCCGGTTTATCGAAATTGTTTAAAATGAATAAATTGATTTCTAACAAAAAAGTTATGGGATTCAATAATATAGAAACTAATTTTGTTATATATATATATATATATATGTATGTATGTATATAATATTTCTTCTCGAGAATTTCTTGACAAAAAAGTAAAATTTGTTTTTTCATTTCTCCAGAAATTTATTTCTTGGGACACGATGTCGAAACTATGCATTATATCTAATTAAAGAAGGTTAACAATAAACTAAGTAATGATTTTCTTATTGCAATTGGAGAAGAAATAAGTAAAAGAAGAAACAATAACATCATCTCCCTTTATAAATGTTTACAAAATCCCGCTTGTGCAGAAAAAAATACATTTTTAGACTAGTCTCGAAAAATGAAATTTACAAGATTGTTAAAGAAATGTTAAATACATTATTAACTACTTATCAACAGTTTGATACTGACAAAGAAGATGTTAATGAAGTTCCAATCAATGGAAATGAACAATTAAATTTATGTGTAACAGAAAATGTGGGAGAAGTGAAACTTGACGTTATTGACAAACATCAGACTATTAAACAAGAATTTCATATATTTCAAACGACTGGTACAAGAAACAATAAATTTGGGACTAGTTACATATGCTTTATCTACAATAAAGCCTACGTCTACACAAAATGAACGTAATTTTTCTATTGCTAATGATTTTGTAATGAAGAAGAGAAATCGATTGTCCAATTTTATTTTGGATGCGTTATGTTGTTCGAAATTTTATTTCAAAGTTGAACACTAAACGCATTAAATTTTGTTTTGCGATCATTTTTTTATCTACATATTATATTTTGTGTTAAAATAATAAATAAAATATATGATTTCAGTATTAAAGAGTGATATTTCATTGTTATATAGTCTTTTGAACTGAATTTAATCCGGCGAATTTTATTTATATATTATGTAAGAATTCTCGAGAAATAAGAGGTAAATTTTTCTTTTCTCGAGAAATGAAAATTATCGAGAAGTCTGTAACACTATATATATATACATATATACATATATATATATATATATATATATATACATATATACATATATACATATATACATATATACATATATACATATATATATATATATATATATGTGTGTGTGTATATACTGCGTAATTCTGCTTTCTTACAAGTCTTTTCGAGTTAATATTACTTTTTTATCAATACAATGGCTGTATTCTGTTTATTTTTTTTTGATATTGGAATAAATAAACGAATTATGTTACACGTTTAAATGTAGAAATTAAAATAATTACCACTACGGAAATTGCCATTTTTATACCCAAAAGAAAACACAATACTATTTTTTTATTATTGAATGGATTTATTACATACCATATCCAGGTCTTCCATAACCTCCGTATCCACCACCGTATCCACCACCGTATCCACCTCCGTATCCGCCTCCGTATCCACCGCCGTATCCACCATATCCAGGTCTGAATCCGCCATATCCAGGTCTGTATCCACCATAACCTGGTCTGTAATAATCACCGCCATAGCCAGGTCTGTATCCTCCATAACCAGGTCTGAAACCTCCGTAATGCGGTCTACCGTATCCACCATATCCACCGTATCCTCCATATCCTCCACCATATCCACCTCCGTAGCCACCATAGCCACCGTCTGTGCCTAATAATCCATATCCAAGGGATTGGACATAAACGGTTAGACAAGCTAACGTCAATAAAACTACCTGAAAATAAAATTTTATAATAGCATAGGGTCCATTTTTTTTCTTAATTCTATTGTTTTTAAAATATACTTTGGTGTATGAGATGTTAATTCGATAATAGGTTTATTTCACTTTAAGTTTATTTTGTCGATTTTTAAGGTTAATAACACGGGTTGTAATAAATAGAAATTATATATAATATATATAATATATATATATAGTATATATATATATATATATATATATATATGTATATAATTTCTATTCTTGAAAATATGTGTGTATTGTATGTGTATTTTTATTAATATATTTATTATATGGATACTTAAAAGAGGTAACATTTAGTTAAAAAGATAAGAAGTGCTGCAAAAAATTAAAACTCAATTATGTATACATATATGCATATATACGAGTATATATATATATATGCATATATATATATATATATATAAAATCTCTATTCTTGAAAATATATGTGTATTGTGTGTGTATTTTTATTAATATATTTATTATATGGATATTTTTTTGAAAAGAGGTAACATTTAGTTAAAAAGATAAAAAGTGATGCAAAAAAATTCAATTATGTATACATATATGCATATATATATATATATATATATATATATATATGTATATATATATAAATAATTTCTATTCTTGAAAATATGTGTATTGTGTGTGTGTGTGTGTTTTTATTATATCGGTATTTTTTGGAAATAGAGAACATTTTATTAAAAAAAGATAAAAAGTACTGTAATAAATTAAAACTTGATTATGCATACATGTATATATATATATATATATATATATATATATATATGTAACCGGAAATATTTTAAACTTTGAATCTTTTACAAATAAAGAAACTTGCAATAAATTTTGGAAGGCGGAGAAAGTTTAATTTCATATTTATAATCGAGGAAATTATTAATAAAATAGATGTATTTTTTATTTTCTTAAAATAAATTTGTGCTTTTAGTGTTATAAAAAAAATATATTACAAATCGTAATCGACGTTTTAAGTATCACTTTTTTAATTTTTAAAATAAAAGCGTAAGATTAAAATTTGCAGTTCACTTACCGCGTATTTCATTGTTGATAAATGGTATATACACTTTATGAACTGTTCAACAGTACACCAGTTCATGTTTTTATATAGGACCACACATACCATTCAGAATCGACCTTCAGCTCCCCGACTTCAATAATGGATTCGAACTTGCGATTAACAGTATCCCTTCTTATGTATCTTGTTAAGAAGGCCAAGGATTCGAATTCAGCAAGGTAATGTCACAGACTGAATTGTCGAAATCTGTTCTTAAGCGTATTAAAAATCGCAATAATAAACAGCGATGTTTATCAATGTAGTCAAGAAATTAGAACAGATATGTTAAACAGTTTAATGTAATATGTTAATATATTGCATAAGTGACATGAGGGGGTTAGTGGTATAGTGCAACAAGATTTATTTTTTATTTCCGTTCATCTCGTGAATGTATTATACATTGATTCTTTTACTGCAAAATTAAAATTATATGTAAATATATTGTGTATTAAATGTTATGCATCCACCTTATTATTAATGTACTTTAACTTATTTATAATCATGAATATTTGTTTCATGTTATTCATTTATGAACTGAACTTGCACATCTGAATAATGAGTTCACAAAAATACTAAGACGAACCGTATTTCATAGAAAATATTAATGACTTCTTTATCAGATTCATGTCGTGATCCCTCTGATCACATACTTAAAATGAAGTAATTTATTATCCACAGGACAGTATATAAATGGTTGAAAACATTGTGATATCTGAACTTGTAACGAAAATTAGTTATAAGTGCATATTGTATTGTTGTTGTACTTAAAATTTTGATTACAAATAAAGGAAAATAGTTGCAAACTTACAGCTTATGTTATCCTCACATAACATAAACGATAAAAAAGCAGCTGGTGGAGAAATTCAACGAATCTGCATTGTTTTACAATTTATCCCTTTTTTATATTAATGAAATTAAATATATATATATATATATATATATATATATACAAACAAATATACAAATATATATATATATATATATATATATATATATATATATATATATATATATATATATATATATATAGGTAACCCTCGTATAACGCGGCACTTATATAACGTGGTTCACAAATTGTAGCAATCTTTGCATAACGTGGTCTGCAGATTCCTAGAACGCGGCCCATAGGCGTGTATAATTAAAAAAGTACAAAGTGGCGAAAGTGGTAGTGAGGGTGAGGGTGATGATGTTATGACAATTAAAATGTATTTGCAATCGAATAATGTAATGTATAATTTTTAATTTTACTAATTCTATTTTTTTCAGTAGCTTATATGTTTTGTCAAATGATTTTTTTTGAATTAAATAAAATACTTTTTTTTCTCTATTTCATATATAAAGATGTACTTTTTATTTGAAATAATCGTTTTTGGAATCCAAACTCACTTTTTGTATATAATGTGAGTTTTGCATAACGTGACATTTTTCCAGAAACGAAGTCTCGCATTATACGAGATTTATATATATATATATATATATATATATATATATATATATATATATATACATACATACATACATACATATGTGGGTCGTTTGGTAAGTAAGATAAAAAAGCAATTAAAACACTGTCTTTTGGAAAAAATCGATTTTATATCTCAACAAGTGTATAGCCCTATTGAGGGCTATACACTTGGTCCAGCAAGTCTGCAAAATAAGCATTGACGGCTGGGATGACGTCTTCATTCGACAAGAATTTCTTCCCACCGAGCCAAATTTTCAAGTTTGGTAAGAAGAAGTCGCACTGAGTCAATTCTGGAGAATAGGACGAATGAGGAGTAAATTCGAAGCCTGATTCGTGCAATTTTTCCATTGCGATGGTCGATTTGTGGGACGGCGCGTTGTCTTGGTGAAAGAGCACTTTTTGTGCGCCAATCTTGGCCATTTTTTTCAACTCTTCTTTCAAACGGTCCAATAATGTTGTATAATAGGCTTCTGCTTTCGTTTTTCACATTTTTAAGTAGTTGATCAGGATGATTACTCGGGAATCCCAAAAAAACAGTGACCAGTACCTCTTCAGCCGACAAAACGGTCTTCACCTTCCTCGGCGCAGTTTAACCAGTCGTTGTCCACTACTTGGACTGCTGCTTCGACTCAGATGTGTATCCATGGTGAATCCATGTTTCATCCACGGTGATGAATCGATTTTCCATTTTTTCGGCAACTGCTACAATGCTCGCTTCAAACATCTGTAGAACTCGAACAACATGTCGCTTCTGGATGAATTTTCGCCTGTGCTAGTTTATAATGATTCTTGATACAAATGACAAATGATTCTTGATAGCCGTGACGTTACCAAATGAATGGTGGTTGCACATCATAGAAATTTACCAAACTTATCTAACGATCCACGTATAATAATAGTCTAAATATATACAGAATATCTGCAACAAGTAGTATAAATTCAAATCCATATAACTAGGTACTTTTTTGTAAAACTTTTAGATCAATCGTAGTACATTTTTAATTCTTTTAAAAAGCATTTGCATTGACCTGTATAAATAATAATAAATTACTCGTAAATTGCTGAAAATCGATGATTTTGTCTTTGTTCGAACGCGTATTTCATACATAAATTTTTGTCGTAGATAGTTTTTTAGAAGTTGCTGTATTAGGTTGACAGAAAAATAATTGCTGTTTATGATCTTCTAGTTCATATACATTTTTCTCAGCTGATAATTAAATTTATTAATCGAAATAAACACCATTAGAATCGATACATTTTTGCCAATTAATTACAAGTTTATTTATTCCGGTGGTATAAACTTTCGGGGTTCTGAAGTTGATAAAATCTCGAAATGCATTTCCGGCAGCAGCTTGGTTGTTGAAGACCTTACCCAGTAAGAAGTTGTCGAAATGCTTAAACAAGTGATACTCTGTTGGCAAGATGTCTGATGAGTATGGTGGATGAGGCAATCTTTTATAGCCCAAAATTGTCATGTAAGGGGAAGAGCCCCCTGGTATTTAAAAAAATATTTTTATTTTATTCGTTTTATAAAGAGCTTAAGGGCATATTTTCTGTGTGTTCTTTATTTTTGATCACGATTGTGTATTTATATATTTTGTATAAAATGTATATATATATATATATATATATATATATATATATATATATATATATATATATATATATATATATATATATATATATAGTTACGTATGCATAACTATTTATTTCTATCATAATTTATGTTAAATCTTTTGAAAGTATTTCAAATCTCATGATCTCATGATATGACAGTGTCCATTTATTTATGCAATCTTTTGTACATTTATTTTTTAAAAAAATAATTTATGAATATTTAAAAAAATTAACAAATTCCAGTAATCGTTTTTTACACTTTCACAAATCACTTTTCTACTCGCCCACAAACCACACACTTTTCTTAATCAAACATGTTCTATAATTGATTATTGATCTTAATGATTTATGTTTAGATTTAGATGATGATATTATTGTTATGTTCAAAATGCTCAAGTACAAGATAATATTAAATAATTAGTTAGTAAATATTTTTGCTTCAAAATATTTGTATATAGTTTTAATGGAGTGAAAAATGGCATTCATGTAAATGTATAAATAATTGTCAATTGCCTTTTTGTCATAATTTTCTTGTTCATTAAATTCTTGTCTTGTATTTGAGTAGATTTTTTTGTATTTCATTCTTCGATATTTATGTACAGAAAATAAGAAAAAATAGAAATCATTTCAAATATTTTATTTACAAGAACGTTAACAACACTTAATGATAAATGGCAGGAAATATTTACATTATGTATCTACATGAAGCAATTCTTTCTGTGTATAATAAAATTAATTTACTGAAAGCAACTGCCAAATTCTACTATTAAGAAGATAGGAAGTAGTTATAATACTATTAAAACATTTATAGTTTGCGGAAATAACTCTTAGACAAAATTACCTACGTTATTGTATTTAATATAAATAATTTTACAAGATTTTTATATTGGTTATATTGTATAATAAATCATAGAAAGTAGTTATTATTGAAAACTTAATTTCATTTCCGTTGTCTTAAATTGAATTCAAAAGGTAGATCTCGTTGAAAAGAGTACGAAAATTACATGGATTTAATATTGTTTATACTTTAAAAAAGGGTATACATATCTTATATTTTATATATTAAATATATACATATATATATATATATATATATATATATATATATATATTTAATATATAAAATATAAGTAATGTATATCTTTATTTAAAGTGTAAATAATATTAAATCCATGTTACTCTTATATTTATATATATATATATATATATATATATATATATATATATATATATATATATATAATGAACTTGGCCCTTGAACAAAGACAATACAAAAAAAAACTATTACACAAAACACCTATGTTTAATAACTACTGGAAATAAAAAAGAACAATCGAGGTAATTACACACACTTCACTTTTCACATATATCTCTCATTATATACATTTTTCATGTACTTAGATTGTCAAATTATTCACAAATCTTTGGAGGTCGTATCTATATTTGTTTTCCTCAATGTTTTTAAGTGGGCGATTTTCTTTCCGATATTACGAAGACGATTCGTGGTAACCTTGTCATAATGACACACAAATGACCTGATCATATATGCGTATCAGTGTATATATTTTATGATATTACTGTTATAAGATGTGTCATGTCAACACGCACATTTTTGATGAATATGCATGTACACAAAACGTCTTGCATTCATGTATGTATGTATATATATATATATATATATACACACACACACACACACACACACACACATATATATATATATATATATATATATATATATATATATATATATAGGGTGACGAAGAAAGGACGAAGAGGTTTAAACATTAATATTAGTTAATAAATTCTAATTGAATATAATTTTGAATTCTCTTTTAAAAAAGAATAATTAATAGATATAGCATTTTTATCGAAATAGTTTTAAAAAATCACTACTAGCATTTTCAATGATTTCATTCTTAAACTTAGTATAAAGTTGATAGGAAAATAATTGCAGTTTTTGTTTTCTGAATTCTAACCTTAATTTTTTTCAATGAAAGTGCCATTTCATCGTGTTCGTGTCAATATCATTTTAAAGTGCATTTTTCGGTCTGTATTTTGGTATCATCGACTTTGGTTCTGTCATTTAATTTTGTTTCAAGTAAGGCTATTGAATTATAGGTGGAAAAGAAGCAAATAAAAGCAAATTTTTTATATGATTTATAAACGAGTCGTAAGCAGCAGAAACGGCTCGTAAACTAAACGATCGTTTTGGTGTGGGTACTGTTGAGGAACTTGGGTTGCAATGGAGGTTCCAAAAATGTCATGATGGGAACGCGAGTCTTGAAAATGAAGAAGGTTGCGGGTATCCTTTACCAGTTCATGACGGCCGAATGAAGGCGTTAATTGAATCAAAACCACGCACAACATTTCGAGAGTTTGCACAAAAGTTAGGCGTTAGTCATCCAACAGTCCTGGCCTACTTGAAAATAATTGCGGTTTTTGTTTTCTGAATTCTAATATTAATTTTTTTCAATGAAATTGCCATTTCATTGTGTTCATGTTAATATCTTTTTAAAGTAAATTTTTCGGTCTGTATTTTGGTAACATGGAAGCAAATAAGAGCAATTTTATTGTATGAAAGGAAAACGGATGGTAAAGCAGCAGAAACTGCTCGTAAACTAAACGATGCTTTTGGTATGCGTACTGTTAAGGAACGTAAGGTGCAATGGTGGTTCCAAAAGTTTCGTGCTGGAGACAAGAGCCTTAGAGATGAAGAAGGTCGCGGGCGTCCTTCTTCAGTTCATAACGAACAACCAAAGGCGTTAGTTAGATCGGAACCACGCACATTTCGTGAGCTTGGACAAAAGTTAGATGTTAGTAATCCAACAGTTCTGGATCATTTAAAACAACTAGGAAAATCAAAAAAGTTTGACAAGTGGGTGCCGCACGAACTGAACGAAAACCAAAAAAATCGCCGTTATGAAGTTTGTTCTACGTTTCTTTTATACAACAGAAACGATCCATGTCTCGATCGTACTGTAATACTTGATGAAAAGTGGATCCTTTACGACAACAGAAAGCGGTCTGCACAATGGTTGGACAAAAATGAAGTCTCAAAGCATTTCGCGAAACCGAAATTACACCAAAAGAAAATTATGGCGACTGTTTGGCGGTCTGCGCTCAGTATAATCCACTATTCGAGTCCTAATGAAACCATTATAACTGAGAGTTATTGTCGAGAAATCGACAAAATGCACGAAGAACTGCGACATCTGGTCCCCGCACTGGTTAATCTAAAGTGTCCAATTCTGCTATACGACCATATTTCACACGATTGAGCCTATAAAAGTTAAATGAATTAGGTTATTAAACATTTCCTCATCGATCGTACTCACTAGACATCTCTCCAACAGATGATCACTTGTTTAAGAATTGCAACAACTTCTTACTGGGTAAAGTCTTAAAAAACCAAGCAACTGCCGAACGTGCATTTCGAGATTTTATCAACTTCAGAACTCCAGAATTACACCACCCGAATAAATAAACTTGTAATTAATTGGAAAAAATGTGTCGATTCTAATGGTGCTTATTTCGATTAATAAAGTTAATTATTATATGAGAAAAATGTATATGAATTCGAAGGCCATAAACCGCAATTATTTTTCTATCAACTTAATACTATTCATAATTATTCTTGAAAGTGCTTTAAACGTGTGGTATCTCACGTGCAACACATGTGACATACCATGGATTAAAATATTAATGATATATTTACTTCAAATAATTTCTGTGCTCTTCTTACTAATGAAATACCCATGAATCTAAAACAAAAATAATAACAAAAATACAAAGTAATACATATATATATATATATATATATATTGATGATATTTAATAAAATGAATCAACTAGTTGAAGAGGAGTCGTTCATAATGTGATTAGTATTTATATAAAACAACACTGTGAATCAGACATTTTTTATAGGAAACAAAAGACAGGTTTAGATAACAATATGCTTGTGAATCTGAATTTTGTAATTTAATTTATAGTCGGGCAGATATTTTCAATATCAAAGTTCAAATTTGAGTATTTTATTAAAAAAAAAAATGTTTAGAAACAGTAATATATATATATATATATATATATATATATATATATATAATCTTTATTACTCTATACTAGGGGGATCTTCCCTCTATTCACTACGCTCGTTGACTCTCAGGAGACTCCGCCTCCGCTTGTTCGTATCGCATATATTCGTTCAATATCGTAATATATACGAGTGTATATATATATATATATATATATATATTTCTACAATTTTATTCAATTTGTGAAAAATACTAAAATAAAAAATCACATACTATATTTCTTTTGAATTTTTTATTTGATATGACCTAAGAGGTGAATCTACTTTAGAGTGACATCACACTTGATTAGTCTATTATCCTGATATTCTAAAATGAAATCATCTTAAATTATGATTTGCCCTCTCTTGTAAATAAGCGAATCAGATATATATATATATATATATATATATATATATATATACATTACTGTTTCTAAAACATTATTTTTTTTAAAAAAAAAATACTTAAATTTTGACTTTGATATTGAAAATATCTGCCCGACTATAAATTAAATCAAAAATTCAGATTCACAAGAATATTGTTATCTAAATCGGTCTTCTGTTTCCTAAAAAAAAGTCTGATTCACAGTGTTGTTTTATATAAATACTAATCACATTATGAAGGACTCCTCTTCAACTAATTGATTCATTTTATCAAATATCATCAAAATATGTCTTATGAAAATTAATATAACATTCCAATAGAGTATATATGAATAAATTTATCAGTAAAAATGGACGTGATCATTTAACTAGTTGGGATTTTCCGTTAGATTGGCGCAATAGTCAATTCAACATTGACATTTGATTTGCATAATTTTTTAAGGCGTTTCTAAACAGCCAAGAACTCTGGTTATCTAGGTTAACAGATAATCATTAGCAGTTTGTTTTTAAAGGAACTTAGTATTCTATACTTTTTATTATACATATATATATATATATATATATATATATATATATATATTATATTTTTAGTTAAATTTCAACATATATGCAATATTTCACAAGACTGTTTAGTATAAAAAACTCTTATAAATAGTAATAATTATTTCTAGAGTTATTACAGCATACGATTTGTGAATAATATTGGAAAGGAATGATTTGTATATATATACCTTAACACTTTAACGCCGTGCGTGATCATATGATCACAGAAAACGTATGGCCAAATAAATATTTCCTCATAATTTATTTCCTAGGTGACAGAATATGTTTGTATAAGTTTTGTTTCTATACATACAAGAGATAATAGCGCAGGCACTTTGTCTGCTTAAATTTAGTTTATTAGTTCTTTGTGCATCATGGAAGCGAACACTAGTAGTTCTTCCGACTTAGAAGCGGCAGACAATATAAGTTTCAAGTAATTAAAATGTTGTTTAATTGACTTTTAGTTTTATATACAAGAAATATATACGTCAGAAGTATCATTTTGCTAGTAGTCTAGTCAAATATTCAATAAATTAATTATTTGATGGTGTATATCGCTTATAAACTAAACGTATGCGAGGTCGAAATCTGTAGTTTCATTGTCATTTTATTTATAGTGATTTGACTTTGCACGAAACAATTGATATTATAGAAGCAGATGACGCTGTAGGAGTAGAATTTTTTTATTGAATCACCCGAAGCAACCGTAAATTCTGACAAGAATTCCGCAAACGAAGATGAGGACGACTCTATTGATAATTTGTGTGGTTTACAATTATGAAGCTGAAATTATTTTAGCTAATCAACATCGAATAAACAGTTTAGAAGCTTGCGAAAAGAAAGATGAGGAAGATCTAGATCCGAAAAGAAAAAAAGCGTTAAGTAGACCAAAAAATATGTTTGGAAAAATGATGATTAACATTTTAACAGGATTTATAAACATTTTAATAGGAAACTGTTAAAATGTTTCCAAAACCCGATTATTCAGATTATCGAAATCAAATACCACTCCAAGTATTTGAAAAAATATTCGATGAAGAAATCATAAAATTAGCTACAAAGGAATCTACAAGACATGCGATGTAAAAAAATGTCAATGATTTTCTACTTACATATGAAAAATTGAAAGTATTCCTAGCCGTATTATATTTATCTGTGTATAATACAGTACCAAGTAAACGATCATACTGGGAAGCATCAGCAGATCTGAGAAACGATCTAATTGTTGATGCCATGGGAAGAGATTGTTTTTAAGAAATTTATGGATATATTATTATTATTGTATTCTTTATTAAGATATTCATACTTTGTTAATCTCGTACACATGTCACATTTCACACTACTTTTACAGGCTAGTAACAAACTTTAAACATGATAGATACAAAACTTAGCTGATCTACTACATTTTAATAATAATTCACTTATTATACTCCACTATATCTACATATTTATTTATTTCTTATATTCTATTCTTAAACTATATTTTAAATTCCAGTCTTTTGAAGCACTTTGTTTCCACACTTATCTCTTTCAAAGACCTGTCCCCACCTACTTCACCTAAACTTTGGAATTATTCTTCTTTCTGACCTTTTTGTGCTGTGATGGTGTTGACCCAAACCGCCTATTAAGTTTAGGCTGTCTGTTTGTTCCTTATGCTCCTAAGTTGTATCTGGGTTCGGTTTCTGTATCGTTGGTTTCCTGCCTTCCCTTCGCTTCTCCATGCTTCCTCCACTCCATTCTCCTGGTCTACTTTTCACTCTTCGACTACTTTTCCTTTCTTCAAATCGTACCTGAACATTCTCTTCTCCACATATAATTTATTAAACCTCAATTTGGTTTGTTTGTTCACATTTTTTGCTCCTTTTTATAAGGGTAGTAGTTTTTTCCTTTCTTCAGCTACTTTCACTGAAAAGTCTTCCCAGACTTTGATATTTCGGTCTTTTAATTTATAACAGTATCTCAAAACACTTAATTTTTTATTAAAAGCAACAAATTTTATTAAAATCAGGTTATTGTCTCTGTTACGATTTATCACATATGTTTGTTCTACATCGTTTATGCTAATATCGACACCTAACCTATTGTTGAAAAATACTAGTACCCATTGCTCCAAGTTAGTACTGTTATAATTAGTAATACCTTGTATTACAAAATTATTTCTTTTTATTTGGTTTTGTAAATAGTTTATCACATGTTCGTGTTTTTCATTTATAATGTCCATATTTGGACATCTATATAACTCATTGATGTCTTTTTCTGATTTTAATATTTTATTTTTTAACTCACTTAAATCTGTTTTGATTTCTTTTATGTCTTTTTGCACCTTCTTTCCATTTCTATGATTACATTTTCATTCCTCATATCTGCTACCATTGGTTTAACAGTCAACAAACAACTCAATTGTCGGTTTTATACGCTTGGACTTACTAACATATGCATTTACCGCCACTTGTTATAACCTTACTTTTGTTTATAGAACTTCTTCAATTTTATTTATTTTTTATACACAGCATCCTTTTTAATATAATAGACAATGATTTTGTCCCACTTCACTTTTATCAAACAACTATATCTCGGTGTAAATGCTTCGTTTAAACTATTTTAGAGATATATTTATTTACGATACTTTTTAAGTACGAGTTGTCGCTTCAGAACAATGTTACCAACCTCCTTGTAGGTAAATTCATTTTGCCGATAATACAAAAACAAAGCAAACAGATAAAATGTGGAAAGAGGCCATTGATTACATTATTTCAAAATCGTTTCATGCATATGTTTCGACCAGAAGAACATTTAAATTTTGACGAGTGCATGGTTGGCTATTTCGGATGACAGGATTGTAAACAGTTTATACGTGGCAAGTTGATACGTTTAGGTTATAAAGTATGGTGCCTAAATACACAAAGTGAATATTTAGTAAATTTTGATATCTACCAAAGACGGAATCTATATGGTGTTGACGAATATGAAACTAAATTTGGCTAGCTGCTGCAGCATTGATACAAATGTTAGACAATCTACCTGAAAATAAAGCTAATTTACTATATAAGTTATATTTTATATACAGTCTATTTACAAGTATGTATTTACTGTCATCTGAAAGAACGAGGATATGGTATAATAGGAACCTTACGGGAAAATCGTATTCCAAAAAGCTGCCCAGTAATACAGTTCGAAGCAATGAAAAAAGAACTAGAGGTACCCATAATTAACAGCTTTGTATGGTAGAAAAAATAATTATTGTGAAATGGGTTGACAGTTCTATTGTATCAATGAGATTCACATGCCATTGTGTTCAATCAATAACAAATGTTTCAAGATATTGCGCCTAGTGTGATCATATAATCACACTCTATATTATTAAAACTAAACCAAAAAAAAATAATCTTTTCATTGTCTAATAATATTTTTTGAGCATATTATATACTTTTAAAAATATATTTCAATAAAGATTAATTCCGGCGTTAAAGGGTTAATTATGCACTTCAAATTGCTAAACTTGAAAAATGTTTATAATTAAGTTACGACATCGATACAATTAATCATGTTATTATTTAACATAGACTAATTGATTCTAGTGTAACTATTCTCGAGGCGGTTGTAATTAATGGAAATAATTGTAGGGTTTGATATCAAACACAGTCACCATCATTCAATGAAAATAGACTTATGATATCACTGTAAAAAGTATTGTATATTAGGTGTGTGCAAAAGTTTTAATCTTTTTTTGCTAAGTTTTCACTTTATTTTCATAATATTTAAAATACAATTCAATCAATAAAATAACTGCCCTCGTTTTTCTTTTTGATTTTGTGCCATCTCGGTTAAATTTTAAATCTCTTCACTGAAAGAAGATTCGAGGCAATTAAGTCATCGATCCATTTTAGTATCCCGACCATATTTTGAATGTCTGTCCAGGTAAAGAATTCTTACCGACCGGAATAAATGATAATCTGAAAGTGTCAAATCAGGTAAATAAGTCACGTACAGGAGAACTTCTCAGCTCAAGTTAAAGGTGATTTGCTGAGTAGTAAGAGTAACATTCGACCTAGCGTTGATGCCATCAAAATGACTTCCCAGCTTTTTTGTCCAGTAAATGGTCTTTTATCTACTATTTCTTCTTTGGCCAAGTTATATACGCGACCATGGCGCTCAGCAGTTACCATTTTATCTGCTTGGAGGAGCTCGTAAAACAATACACGTTTCATATTCCACTAGATGCACAAATGATTTTTTTTTTAGCATGGATGTTCGATTTTGCTGTCGATGATCGCTGGACGCTAGACATGAACGTGTGCGTTTGGGATTGTCATACTTGATCCATTTTTTGTAACTGATAGCAATTTTCTACAAAAATCGGTCTTTAATCTTCGCAGTATTTCAGAGCATTGTCGATCACTGACGTCAAAATTATCTACTTAAAAACGTCGAAACCAACATTTCCAAGTATTGCAGGACACAACATCTGTAACACTTGGAAATGGAATACTTTTCAAACGGAACGCTCTTGATCCTCTAGGTCGAATTTTCCATCTCTGAACTGAGCGAACCACTTACGAACAGTACTGCCAGTTGCCCAACTACGGCATCTTCTCCATAAACGACGGATATTTTTTCTGTCTCTGCATTCTCCGGAAATAAAACAGCATCATATGACGAAAATACACCTTATATTTCTCCATTGTCAGTTTTAAATTTAACAGACTTAAAATTCACAAAATTGCAGAAACATTTTAGAAAAAGAAACGTTGAAATGTTACCTGTCAAATGAACACATATGACATTGAGTCATGTCATTTAGTCGAGCTGCGCGTGAAACTGCAATTAATTACACCTATAGGAAAACATTTTGAACTTTTGTTCCAACCCAGTCTCTAGAAGTGCCAGGCACTGATTTCTAGATACAACGTGCCTATGACTTCTGTCTAATCCTAATCTTCATGGGGGTGTCAGTTGTTGAAGCTGCTTTATGTCCCCGAAGGGTATACAGACTGGCGAACTCCAGGTGCGATAGTGTCATGGTATCTTACCGGTCCAGATAATAAAACTTTTGGACAAACCTTACACAGAACAGCTTGATTTTTTATAAATGTAATACAAATATATGAGTGGGAGGAATTGTATGCTATAATAATTGTTAGAAATAATTCTTATTAATTATAAAATATTTTTTTATAGCAAACATCTTTTTAAAATATTAAATTTATTATAAAAAAATAATATTATCTTATTTCTTATATTTTTTGCGATTAAAAAATGCGATTATCAAATTCTCAATGTAACAATATCTCTCTCTCTATATATTTATATTACATATATGTATATATATATATATATATATATATATATATATATATGTATATATATATGTGTGTGTGTGTGTGTTTTGTGTCGGTGTAGCTGTTTGTGCGTGTGCGTAAAATATTGGTGTTTAAATTTTATGATATATTTAATAAAAAAAAATGTAGTTAACAAAATATGTCAAGGTCTATAGCGTGATTGATATAATTTTAGTATTAGTTTGATTCCGTTATAATTCTTTATTAAGAGTGTTTACTACAAAAGTTGTGTGAGAGTTGTAAATAGTGTTTCTATTAAACTGGCACGTTTTTCACAGAAACGTTCTTTTTTTAGATTCATTGTTTACATTTTATTTTAAATATATCTACTAATATATATTAAGTATAAAATCTGTTTTATTTGTTGAATGTCAGAATGAAATATGAATGTTAGTTGTATGTACTGATTTTACAAAAATGAATTAATAATTGGAACATTGTTTCATTTTTAAAACTATAAAAAATTAAAAGCACGAGTGTACGATTTTGTTTTTAAAAATCCATTTGATGAGTACATGTATTTTTCTGAAAAATAGTCATTATAGTTTTTTTAATCAATTATGAGTTACAGATAGTCGTTCGTATGGTTAGATATAGTCTTATGTACAATATAGTCTCAATAATCTGACTTAAAATGGATCGAAGAGTAACCGGTTTACCAAAAATGTTGAATTATAGTGAGAGGGATGGGTTGAAACGAAGAAAATGTTTGAAATATAACACAAATGTAAATTTTTGTTTATTAATCCGGGGTTGTAAAATTGAAAAAAAAATATTTTCGATATCGGCCTCCATGCTTATTTTGACCCCAACTTCCGACTCATATAATTACGGTATACTGGATCAGTGCAATACTTTGTGTACGATTCAATAGGTGGTGTTAAGAATGCCGAATGGCGATGCTTGTGATTGAAATGTATTCATTTTATATATCGTTAAAAAAATGATTTGGAGTAAAGGCTTTTACTGACTATAATTTCATTAAAAAATAAACGATTCTACAACTCCAAGATCCAACTCCATAACCCAGTGTTGTAATTCTATAGCACAATTAACATAGTACGAGGGTGCTTTGAAAAGTTTGCGGCCAAACTATGAAAGAATATAATTTGTGTTTGTAAATTACTTTTATTTTTCAATATGGTCTCCCGGAACTTCAGTGCATTTCATCGAGCGATGCTCCAGTGATTTCAGGCTGTCCCGGAAATCCTTTTCTTGGAGGTACTCAAAATAGTGATTCACTGTTGTCATCAGTTCTTCATCTGACGAAAATCGCCTACCATCAACAATTTTTTAAGTTTTGGGAACAGATAGAAATCTGAGGGGGGAAAATCTGGAGAATAGGTAGGATAGGATAGCAAGTCATACTTCAATTTAGCGAATTTTACCATGGATACAACACTTGTATAGGGACGTGCATTGTCCTGATGGAAAATTATTTTTTTCTTTGATAAACCTGGTCTTTTCTCACGGTATAATCGAGTCGATCCAAAAGTTTAGCATAATACTCTTCCGCTATCGTGTAACCCTTTAGAAGGTAATTAATTAGCAGGATCCCTTTAGCATCCCAAAAAATTGAAGCCATAATTTTTTCAGCGGATAAAACTGATTTCGCTTTTTTTGGTGGTGGAGAATCACTATTCTTCCATTGGTTTGATTATTGTTTTGACTCTGGAATGAAATAGTGAGTCCAAGTCTCATCTGTAGTTACAAGTCACCTAATAAAGTCAGTCGTATCCTTTTTAAAACGATCCAAACAGTCTTAAGAAATTTGTACTCAAATCCGTTTATGATCAATTGTCAGAAAACGCTGCACTCGTCTTGCCTATACCTTGTTCATACCTAACTCTTCAGTTGGGATTGTGATACAACGTATGTGATATATCGTATTGATCTGAGACACTCACAACCTTATCAATTTCTGATACCTTCAATCGCCGATCCTGTAAGTTAACATCATGCACTTTGTGGATTATTTCTTCTGCCTTTGCAGTTTTCGGACATTCATTACGCAGGTTCTGAGCTTGTACGGCCACATTTAAATTTATCTGCCCACTTCTTTAAAGTTGTACACGAAGGTGCACTGTCACCCACTACATTTTACATCTCATTAAAATTTTCTGTTGACGTTAAGCCTTTTTTGACAAGAAACTTTATCACCGCACGATGTTCAACATTATCCATTTAAATAACGACGCAAAAATAGCTTTATTTAAATTGATGTTTACAACAAACTGCTCGATAAATTAATTATAGACTTTGAGGTTATGTATAAGATAGATATGACTTTGTAATGCGTCACAAATATTTAAAATATTGCCCCCAATTACATGCCAGGCCGTAAAATTTTTAAATCACCTTCGTACAATATGAATTGTTGTTTGAAATTTAAGTTAATGTATAAGAAGTAAATTTATTCAAGTTTTTGGATGTATATATATATATATATATATATATATATACATATGTATATATATATATATATATATGTATATATATATATATATATATTTATATATATACATATATATATATACATATATATATATATATATATGTATATATATATATATATATATTTATTTATATAATTTTAAGAACTTAAATATTTGACTCTATTAATTCACATGTCATTAAAAAATATTGAGACTTCGTTTGAAAATTCAAATTCAGTCATCAATGTTGTTAAAGTCTAAAATTTCTTAATATCGTCGACATGAATCATAAATTTGTTAATTATATTCTTGCTTTATTGTCTAATTTTCTCATTAGACACTTTTTTACTATAAAGATCCCTTTTAATACAATTAATTAATTAAATAATGAATTAATTACTTGTATACTAGATGTAATCTCGGCGTCAGTAACCATATTACGTGAAAAATACTTTCTCTTCTTGCCGGTCTATA
Organism: Acanthacorydalis orientalis; assembly: GCA_034766995.1. Classification (NCBI taxonomy): domain Eukaryota; kingdom Metazoa; phylum Arthropoda; class Insecta; order Megaloptera; family Corydalidae; genus Acanthacorydalis; species Acanthacorydalis orientalis. The sequence goes on from CM068313.1 coordinate 52,784,559, forward strand.
ATGACTGGATATAGTCAGAACAATTGCGTTTATGGACCTAATTATTAAATAATAGTCAAACGTATGTGAATTGGCAATATTGCCAATCAGCGTGGGTATTTCCCAAATGTATATGTATGATTATAACAGGTATTCTATTTAAAATTGTATGAAAGTGAGGTGGACTCGTTGACATAATATGTTACAACATAATCGTGCCGGCGAATGTTGCATTTCGAATACTCTCACTTTCGATACTGTTGTGGGCAGACGATAAACAACATTCTGCTCTTACGATTCGTCATCGCGTCGATTCGTTATAGGGAATCAACAATATTCTTATAAATAGTTGAATTTTTTATAGTCGGTGTCAGCTACAATTGTAATACGTAGTACGATAGCAACGCTTACGAATGAATTGTATTTATAATCTTACTCATGTTAAACAATCAGTAATATTCTAAATATGTTTTTATCAATAGTTAATAGGCTATCGTATTCTTCATTTCTATTTATTTTTTTTTATTTGTTTAACAATATTAACCCTTAATGTTCGAAACGCTCCGCTACGGGGACATCACACTTATGCCATAGAAAACGAAAAGCCTCAATACGGGGACATATAAAGAATTTTTTTCATTTCATTTACTTATTATTGCTGTAGATTTTTTAAATCAAATATTGCAACTTATTACATTAGATAGTTAGTCGATCATGCACTGACAAGAAATATTTACAGTTTATAACGTTTTAAGACGTGAATATTATGGCATTTGCACAGCAGTTTCGTCGTAATGATATTCAGTGTAGTTTTATTATTTAGAAGGTTACAATGTGTAAATATTATATATTTGTGATTTCCAAATTTCGAGTATTTCTATATTACAAGTGTTAGTTTATTGTTATAAAATAAATACACACATAATAAAATTTTCAAATTATAAATCATGGAGAAAATCCATAAAGACATTGATTATGAAATTAACAGCAGTGAAGACGAGTGGATGTCATGATAAATATCTTGAATTTATATCTAAATAAACCAGTGTGAATGTGTTATTTAAGTTTTCATTCTTTTAAACGTTTTATTAGCTTTCACCTAATTTTCTGCCATCTTGTGGACGAGTATTACAAAAAAAATCTCTCGATCGTTAAGGGTTAATATATTAATGACGGATTATGGGTATTTTTGTATTTTCAGTTCTGGTTGTTATATGCGAATCACAGAATACTTAACTATGCATTTTATCTAAATACAGATGAAAATATCAATAAAATACAGAAAATTGAGTTATATTAATTTTATGATGGTAGAACATTAAATAATGCCAGTACTTTAATATCAAATTACTAATACTTTAAAAAAATGCATCAGATGGACAGGTGAACAGATAGACAGAATGGCAAACACTTAAGAATTATTACATATGCTTGTGAATAGGAGACAATTATACTACCTTTGCCTTACAGAGATTATAAAAGATGTTTGCATTATTTTTATTTTGGATTAAAATGTTCTATTAGAACAAAACGTATATTTTTTACCTAGGTATTGTAAAATTCAATTTTAACCTATTAACCTTTCAGTATACTGGTTATTAACCGAAAAAAATCTATAATTTCTATTATCCTATACAGATAAACTTTAGAAATGTCTTATTATTAATAAGACATGACTGAAATGACTGACAAGTTATTAGTCATTTCATTCAGTTAAAATCATATTGTAAATAAAGTGCTTATTCGTAGGGCCGGATTTATACTAGGTGCCGCCCACGGGCCACCAATTAATTTACTCTTCAAATGTTGTCTAAATGTATTAAGAAAAATTCGTGACTGTCGGTAATTTTGAAAACATTTCGACAGAAATAATTTAATGATCACTAAATTTTTTGTAAAATGTTCCATTCATTTAATTCATTTAAAAAATGCAAATTATGAAGTACTGTTGCATAAAAAGATTTCAAATTTAATTTTTTCTAGATTTAATTGTTTATTTCACATTTGAGCTACCTGTAAATCGAAATTATGATTGAAAATAACATTTCCAGCTTTTTAAAATTTGCCGTCCCTCAAAGTTTGCCGACCTGGGCAGTGGACCATGTCAATACTCCCAATATATTTCATTTTATTCGTATGTATTTATGCAGGTTTTGGACTCAAGAGTAGGTCTTAGAATTTTTGACAATGATCTCCCGATTGTGACTCTGATTGGTTGCTTCGTTTGTATGATATTTTACACATGTGTGTAATAATAAAGGTTGTGTTGTTGAACAAAGTACAAAGTAAATAAAGTTCATTGTTATATGCAAATTCTGTAGATACTGCGTCAGTTCGTTCTTTTAGGATTGGTTTTGACTTTTGTCATTTTCAGGTTGATATTGAACTAATTCTAGAATATATTTTTTTCGATATTTATCGTGTGTTGCGAGTTTTTTTTCATTTCACATTCAGTTCAATTAATTCTTCGTGTTATCGAATCACTTCAAGATCTACATGAAGATGATAAAAGTGGAAACCGGTCGTGGAAGAAATGCAGTCCTATGTGGGGTTCAGGATTTGGGTACAATAATGAACATACTAGTACATATACAAGAAAATACCAAAATGAAGATTATACAATTTTGATATCCTTTGCTATGACTGTATGATGCAGTAAGCTACAACCAATTAGAGACACAAATCAAAGTACAAAACTACATAAGTACCTAAAAACAAATATCAGACACAATACTACAGCAAATATTAACAGTGCAAAAATTGTAGTTTTATCTCTCTCTCTCTCTTTCTCTCTCTCTCTCTCTCTCTCTATATATATATATATATATCTAAACACTCACTCAACTTGTGAATAACTATTTTTTTTTTATTTTTTTATACAAAACCTTATAAATTAGAAAGTTTATTTGTTGTTTATAATAATGCTATTTCATAGTAATTAAATAAAAAGTGTACTTAGTTGGAATTTGAAAGAAGAGTAAGAATACTTCAGAACTTATTATAATTCTATGAACTTTTTTAATGACATGTTCGGTTATTAAGTAATTATTCAAGAAGAGTTTAAGTTAGAACATCAAAACGGATGCTTAAATATTTTATTTAATTTTACTATGCTTTTGTTATTTCTTATAATCGTGCTAATATTATAAAGCTTCAAATAAACTGTGTTAGTTTTATATCTAAAAAAAATGAAAATAATACAGAAGTTAGTACATTATTTTATTTACAATGTTATTACATTTTTCTTTATTATTTATGATTCCGTTTACATGTATTTGTTTCGTTTAATCGTTGTTATATTAATAAATAGTTATAATTTATTGTAAGAATATATTGGGTTGGCCAAAGAGTAACTGGGTTTTTTTCTAATAGATGTCTTGAAATATAACTAACCTCATTCTGAACCGAAAATTCGTTATTTAACTTGACAGATCAAAGTTCAAGCTTGTTTTAGAAAAAGAAAATGTACGATTTCGTTAATAATTGTTAGTTTTCCGTCGATTTCAAAATGGGAGATCAGAAGGAACATTTTCGTCATATTTTGCTATATTGCTTCAGAAAAAGAAAAAAACGATCTGCAAGCACACAAAAACTTATGTGATGTGTATGGTGAAGATGTCTTAAAATGACGGTAGTGTCAGAATTGGTTTGCTAAATTTCGGTCTGGAGATTTTGATGTTAAAGATGCAGCACGCTTAGAAAGGCCAATTGAAGTTGATGATGACAAAATAAAGGTATTGATCGAATCCAATCAGTGTTTAGCAATATGAGAGATTGCTGAGAATCTTAACATTTGGGTACCACACGAGCTCAAAGCAATTCATCTCATAGGCTGCATTGACATCTGCAATTTTATCTTGAAACATGAAGAAAACGATTCATTTTTGAGACGAATGATAACAGGCAATGGAAAATGTATCTTCTACAACGTTGAACGAAAAATATCGTGAAGAAAGCGTGATGAACCTGCTTAAAGCACTTCAAAAGAAGATATTAATCAAAGGAAGGTTATGCTGCTAGTCTGGTGGGATTTAAAAGGTATTGTGTGTATTTTGAGCTGCTTACAAGGAACCAAACCATCAATTTGGATGTGTACTGTCGTCAAATGTATAAATTAAATAATGCTATCAAACAGAAGCGTCCAGAATTGGTGAATCGCAAAGGAGGTGTGTTTTACCATGATAACATTAGATCATATACAAGTTTGGACATCATCAAAAATTGTTTCAGTTTGAATGGGATGTGTTACCACATCCATCATATTCGCCAGACCTGGTACCATCAGACTACCATTTGTTTCATTCCTTACAAAACGCCCTCAATGGTAAAACCATAACTACTGATGAGGATATCAAATCGTTCTTGTAAGTGTTTTTTTGTCGAAAAAGATAAGAACTTTTTTGCGCGTGGAATCATGAAGTTGCCTGAAAGATGGTAAAAAGAAATCGAACAAAATGGAAAATATATTGTTTAATAAAGTTTTTGTTCCCTATGAAAAATTCGTCTTTCATTTACATAGAAAAAAACTCAATTACTTTTTTGCTGACCCAATAAATAGAAAAAAATGTTTAATATTTTATTATATGACATTAGGTGCCGGTTTTATCTCTCTATTAATAAAAATCAAAAAGTGACCGTTATGCGTGATTATTTGTGTTCTGATTGGTTGATTCATGTTTTCTGTTCTGATTGGTTAACATCAGTCACATAGCTGCGTGGTTACCAAATGAATGATGGCACCATCTCATAGAAATTTATCAAACTTATCAAACGACCCTCGTATATATATATATATATATATATATATATATATATATATATATTAATACAAATCAAAACGTGATGCTTGTCGTCATGTGTAACCGATTATTCGTGTTCTGATTGGTTAATGGAGATAGCGTAGTCTCTATTCTAATTGACTGTCATCAGTCAAATATATGTAGCTCTCTCACGGTGTGCAATGAAAGAGGGTATACGATTTCAGTGCGAAACTAATAAGAAATTTATTCAAAATATTGTATTCACTGAAATTTTAAAGTAAAGAAATTGTTATACCTTTTAAGATGTATTTTATTATGTTCATTATTATAAACATATCCAATGAATCTTTTACGACTTACATTTTACCCGGATTATTTTGTGTGTATAATTTGTTGATTGCTGTAATTTGTTAGGGAGGGAGTGAGCGATGGCATAGTTCCCTCGGGAGATGGCGAGCGCAGCAACCAGAAGGAAAACCCCTTAGCTTAAATAAACTACATTATTTAATCATATTAAATTTTTTATATTAATTCAGTAATATTGATTTAAATTAAAAGAGACAAAGAGAGAATTATTTTATTTAGATGTTTGTACTTTTTTAAGGAAAACTATAAAATGTAAAAATAAGATTTATTGAAACATGTGGGTTATAAATATATAATCTTCAATTTGCAAATCCACAATTGAATAAAGTGCTCATTATATCTATATCTATCTATCTGTGTGTATATATATATATATATATATATATATATATACATATATATATATATATACATATATATATATATATATATATATATATATATATATATTTGATATATAGGTTGATTCAAGTTAGTCTGCCACATGAAAGTATTAAAAAAAGGCAGATATTAAAAAAAATCATGTTATTTTTTAATTTTTGCATTTTTTTAATACCTCTATGTGGAAGCCAAAATTGAATCAACCTACATAATCAATTAACTTCATATACATACATTTAAAATACAGTTACAAAACGCCTTATCTATATAAAATAATAAATCAATTGTAATTTTTTGTTTACTTCAAAAACATTCTTGTCCACTTTCTTGATTCAGTAAAACGCATTTATATCTGTCACTGATTATACACAAGTGTAAAAGCGAAGAACTTCACATAGGTGGGCGACTTTTTTCTTGCTTTCACACAACTTTGAAGTTCAAATACTTTTGAAACGTGTGTATTTGCATCAAACATTCGGGAAATAGTTATGTTTTTTAAGCGACAAAAACCAGTGCAAGTTGTGTCAGTTTCCTTAAGTAAAGTGATTTTGTTAGATTCCTAAAACGTTGTATTTTGAAATCAGCGATTGAGTTTCAAGTGTTCTCCACAGATAAAATGTATTTAAACGTATGTATTGCTAGATTTTAAATGTTTGAACAGTTTTGTGCACGTTCATAATTTTAATAAATGAAATGTTTGTGAATATATATGAATGGATGTATTTTGTATTTGTAAATTGTGGAATTTATTTGACAGAAATTTAGATTAACTTCTCATTTTTAATTTTTGTATTTTTATTTAATCTTAAATTAGAATCATTTTTACGAACGGTATTAAATTACTTTTGTTTACAAGTGATGATATTAAATTTCCGTCTGTCTTAAACCAGATTTACTAATTTTCGGTTCATGTAAGTGAGGTCTAAGTCAAAAGTCATAATATAATTCAAAAAATGAAAGGAAACAATTAAATTATGTATATATATATATATAATTGTTTTAATGGAAATCTGTTATTTAATAATGAAAATATTTTACGAATATTATTTTTGAAGATTTATTTATATGATTTTACAAGTGTCAAACAATACTTATCTCAGGTTCATATGGCAAGTCTTCAACCACTAAAGTAATATATTTATCGTTTTATTTGTACTGAATGGTGTAATATTCTCTTTCAATACATTGTTTGTAAGTTAAAATTAATAATCGCTCAAAAACAACATATAACATTGTTAACAATAACTTTATAACAATATATAAATGTTTAATTAAAGTAGTAGAAAAAACATCAGTACTCAGATAGACAAACCCTTTGTTCATTCTTCAGTGTATGTAGTTATCAGCCTGGATTACCATTATAAAGATTTAAGTTTGAGAAGCACACATTTGAATTTTTGGTTACAAATTTATTCACAATTTGTATTAAAACAATCAAGACATTTAAGATAAAATCATTTGTGATAAAAATTGCAACCAAATGTTCTTTAAATTATCTTCTTCGTTATTTTCCATGCACTTCATATTTCTTATATTTTTGTTCCGTAATTTGTTTTCTGATTTTAAAAATATTTTTGAGTTCGTTTTGTTAAGTTTTCACATTTAAATTCGTCTCAATTTATTTTTTGAATATTTACACAAATATATATTTTAATATTTACACAAATATCTATATTTATATATTACTGGCATGAATTCATAAAGAAGAAAAATTCTTTATGAATTCATGCCAGTCATCTAAAAAGTTGCATTTGGGGATATTATAGTTTTTTATTATTATTATTTATGTCAATAGAGTTTGGAAAAAATAGTCCTCAAATCCTGATGCTTATCTTCGAAGGTTTTTTTTTGTATGCATAGTACAAGTATGATTATATGTAGATTTAATCTTGTATGACAGTTGATTTGCATGGATAATAATTACTGAAATCGTTTGAGCCACTTTAGTTTGTTTTAGCAGTTGAGTTTGTATGGACCTCAACTGATTAAATTTGTAGATATTGACAATTTATAAAGTAAACCTGTGTCAATGTTTTTAACAATTAGAGAGTAGATTTCAGTAGGTCTGAAAAATAAATGGGTTTCAAATCCTAATGCTGTCTACAGAGGATTTTTTATTGCATGTATATAGACCTATTTTTTTATAACATTTGACTCACGTGGAGGCATTATTAAAATCGGTTGAGATGTTTTAGTTTAATCATTTGAATTTTTAGTAATCTCGGCTGAACATTGAACTTTTTCAAAATTTATAAATATATACAATATAACATAACCTGTATCACTATAACAATTTACGTAAATTTCAGTCAGGTATTCCTGCTCAACTATTAGAATATATATTATAATAATTTTGATATCTAATAGTCAGACTTATTATTAGGTTGATAGAAAAATAATTGCGGTTTATGACCTTCAAATTCATATTCATTTTCTGATTTAAATGGTTTTAAGTGGTCCAGAACTATTGGATGACTTACACCTAACTTTTGTGCAAGCTCTCGAATTGTTGTGCTTGGTTCTGATTCAAATAACGCCTTCAGTTGGTCATTATGAACTGAAGAAGGACGCCCGCGACCTTCTTCATCTTCAAGGCTCTCGTCCCCACCACGAAATTTGTGGGACCACCATTGCACTGTACGTTCCTTAACAGTACTCACACCAAAAGCATCTTGTACTTTACGAGCAGTTTCTGTTGTCTTACCACCTGTTTTGAACTCATACAAAAAATTGCTGTTATTTGGTTCTTTTTTATCTTTAATTCAATAGCCCAATTCGAAGCTAAATTAATAATAAAACCAAAGTCGATGTTACCAAATATCGACCGAAAAATGCACTTCAAAATGATATTAACATGAACACGATGAAATGACAATTTCATTAAAAAAATGTGATTAGAATTCAGAAAACAAAAACCGCAGTTGTTTTCCTACCAATTTAATAAATTAATATTTAAAAATTTTTTGAATTTTTTTAATAAATAAACGTAAAAACTAATTATTATTTAACTTAAATATAAAGTATTGAATAATTATGATTATTATATATATATATATATATATATATATATATATATATATATATGTATATATATATACATCAATCATCATCATAAGCTTCTGTAAATCCATTGGTGGACAAAGACCTCTTCCATGATTTTTTTTCATTTGTACGATTGAATGCCTCTCTTTTCTAGATTTACAATAAAAATTTTAATTACCTTATCCCACCTGTTCATTGTTTTTTTCCATGTATTTGAGATATTCTTGAGGACATCTTTTGTATCATTATTGTGTAATTGTTGGCCGTACCTGGAGGTATAAGAGCCCGACAACAGTCTTTTCCGTGTGTTAGTTTGTGTTTTTATTATCATTTGTTGCTGATCTTCTCAAATAGTGAACGTCTGCAAAAGTTGTTCATTGGTCTCTGTCTTGGTCTTTTTATATTCCTTGATTCTCGGTTAATAATTTTTGTTGTTCATCGGTTGTCTTCTCTCCTTGAAACATGTCCCGACAATTTCCATTCCAGACTCTTTACTCATCTTATTACATCTGCGTCTCCTGTTTGTTTTCTTATCCATTCTATTCCTTTCCTGTCTCTTCTTGTTATTCCTAGCATGCATCTCTCCATACTTTTCTGTGTTGTTTGGAGTCTCTGAATGATTTTGACTTTAAGTACCCATGTTTCACTGCCGTATGTAAAGACTGGTAGTATGCATTGATCAATTACTTTTCTCTTCAAGCAGAGTCGGATTGTTGGTTTAAATATCTGGGCGTTTCGTCCAAATGATCTTCATCCTATTTTTATTCTACTGTTTACTTCTTCAATGAATGATCTATCTTTATTGATAAGCTGGCTTAAATAGACACACTTCGTATCTTCTTCTATTTCTGTTCCTTTTATTTCAATTTTCTTCGGACAGACAAACATTAAACAATAATATATATATATATATATATATATATATATATATATATATATATATATCGTGTTATATCGTTGAAAAACCATGTGATCATGACTGATGTACACTAAGCATGTTCCACTATAATAACGTTTGTGGCATTTTGTTAAAATTCACTTTCACAGATGAATTTATCACTCTCCCACATATCACGTTTTATGATCAAATATGTTTAATAATTGATTTTTAAATTAACGTCTGTGTCAGTTTTGACCACGATTTCATGACTCTCAGAGCGTTGAGGTACAAAAAAATTTTTCAACCCTTTTAGATCCAATGATTGTTCAAATTAAAAAAGAATGTAAAAACAAATAATTTTCTGTACCTTAGTGCCATGAATATGATCATACTATCATCAAAATGTGTATAAATCGAACAATCAAATATTATCAGTAATCAGTTATTGAATATTTTTGATCAAAAACTTTTTTGTAGCTTGTGTGAGAATAAAAAAATATTTGTAAAAGTTGTACCATTAAAGACAATATCACGAAGAAGTTGAATTATAAAAGACACATAGTTTGTTAGACAACTCCACGTAAATATAAAATAGTATCTAAATATGTACTATTATTAAGTTAAAATTAAAGACGAATGAATTGCTAGAGCACTTAAATGCTTTGTGAAAAATGATAGATGCGGAGCCTATGACTTAACTCATAAAGGTTACATAATATGAGATGACTGTGTAAAGTTTGATATATAAATCCATGAAAGACAAACGGGCCGGAGATTCCAGGCGATCACAGAGTACAGAAGGTCACGGCCTTATACCGATCCAAATTCAACTTAACCTGTTAGCTGTGTCACCATACTTAAAAGTGTGTACCTACATTGTATTGCAAAAATGAAGGGATAACGAGTATACTCGTCAAACACAGATTATATGCAGCTGCTGTAAAATTGAATTAAATTGTAACGAAAAGGCATTTGATTTTTTCGGAAAATTAATAATTTTATTGCTCAAATTTATCTTTAAGACGAGTATATTCGTTATACAGAGCTAACAAGTTAAAATATTATTGGTACATATTTATATGAATATAAAATAAGTAGTGACTGATTACTGAAACGCTTTATTTAAAGCGATTTTACTTCATTTATCTCTCTCTCTCTCTCTCTCTCTATATATATATAAATATATATATATATATATATATATATATATATGTGTGTGTGTGTGTGTGTGTGTGTGTGTGTGTATAATTAATAAAGTATAACTCGACAGTAGCACAAAAAAATTATTTTATTTTAAAAAATAATTTAAAATATTTTTTATAAACCTTAAGAAAGTTGCTAAAATAACTTGTTTTACTGTTTTTTTCTTTAATACAATTAAAAACTAATTTAATATTTCATTGAAAGAGTAAGAATTTCAGTAGGTCTTATTCTCTATGAGATCTATTTAATTATTGTTTACAGACTGTAATTTTTATTAGGTGTAAAAATTAATTCGGTGCCTTCAAATTGAATCAATCATAACTCTATTTTAAATTAAAATATTGAAGTGCCAAGCTTAACATTTAAAAACACTATATATCTTGGCCAAGCAGTTGGTATAACCTCGCAAAATAGTAATAAATATGACACCAGTTTTTAATCTTTATGTTTTAATTATAAATTTTTAAATTAAGTACTGGTCTATATTATTCGATCAATGAAATGCAAATTTCTTAGTTTAGCTGCAGACATAGTTAAAACTACAAACTATTATACACTTCCATTCATTTTTCATTAAATTAAATAGTAATAATTTTTGTTATTTATTAATTTGATAAATAAATATTTTTGTTGAAAATATAAAATCTTATATAATACAATGTTGTAATCTGAAGTAGTTTCAATTTAATTCAGTACATTATTATATTTACATTAACATAATTTACATTACGAAATGTGTGAAACAATTCTTTGTGTGTGATAATGTTTGTACACATTTTTATATAATTATTCATGCTCTCATTTAAACAATATAATTTCAATATATATATATATATATATATATATATATATATATATATATATATATATATATATATATATATATATATATAAATGTGTCTATATATTCCACAATTGCATAATATTTCTTATTGAAATTATATTTAAATGAAAGCATGAACAATTATATAATCATTTGCATATATATATGTATATATATATATATATATATACATATATACATATATATATATATACATATATATATATATATATATATATATATATAAAGAAAGAAAGAGAGAGAGGGATTGTTCATAAATTATTTACCTTAGAAACTACATTATAAATCTTAATAATTTCGCTGTTTTAATGATTTGTGGCAATATAAAATGAACACAATTCAAGATACCTTTGTTTTAATTAAGAAAACTACAACAGTTCAGTCAATATTCTAGTAAACCAGAATTCAGTAAATTTCCAAGTGATCTCCATTAATAGTTCAGAGAAAATTAAAATGACTTTGTACTGTATATTAATAAGCATACTTTTCTGAATGAAATATATTTTGAATTTCATACTTCAATTCTCTAATGCTATTGATCATCTATTTCTCTCTCAACATCTTAACTCTCTTCATCTCTTTAACATTCTCTCTCTCTCTCTCTCTCTCTCTCTATATATATATATATATATATATATATATATATATATATATATATATTTATGGCTTTGTGTGTGTCTTGTAATAAATACTAATTAATTAATTGGCAGTATAGTGTACGATACCGTCACAGTTAGTTTACATTGAATAGATTTTTTATGGTGATGATTTTTCCTGCGTTTCAGTGTCATATTTCTTGTAATTCATACATTTCAATGGTATCATCGAATCATAACGATTATTAAAGTGTGATGCAACAAGCGTAAAAAATTATAGTAGCGATTATATATATATATATATATATATATATATATATATATATATATATATATATATATATAGAGAGAGAGAGAATGTTAGACATTCTGGAAATTATGACAGTGTGTTCGAAATACGTATGAACAACAATTAAAAATGACAATTTAAAAACAATAATAATTTATGAAATATATTTGATCAGAAATATTGTTTCTTGTTTGTCGATTGAAAAAACAAAATCCTTTAATGTAATTTCGTAAAGCCTGTTATTTGCACTTATTAGCATTTTACTCTCTGAATTAAGTTTTTATGATTTCGAAATTTAGGAAGTAAGTTTTTAATTTATATATATATATATATATATATATATATATATATATATATATATATATATATATATATATATATATATATATATGTGTGTGTGTTAAGTGTGTTTGTGTGTGTGTACGAGATGTTAAATATCGTTTAAAAATCAGTAAAAGTGTAAACAATGAATATGTAACTTTATTTTTAAATAAATACAATTTAAGTTAATAATATAGTAGTTTCAATTAATGAAAATTAAGCATTTTATGAATACAAAAAACGTGTATGAAATTTTAAGACATGTATATTTTATACATTAATAATTATATAATTAATGAATAAATTATGTTTTTACAACACTTATAATATTTGTTAAATTCTAATAATTCTATTTTTTATGTTCGTCATTAACTTTGCAGGTGTATATAATATTTTTGGTTTTATTCGTGAGTTGTACCCAAAGTCAGCGAACAGGCGAAAAAAATAATAACGGCGATGTACCAGGTGAAGAACGTGGTCATCATCGACGTAGACGCCCTTGTCGAGGTCGATATAATTCAAAAGATATTCCATTACCTCAACAACTAGCAGGCGATGGAAAGACATTCTTGGATATCAACCTTCAATATTCAGAAGTATTGTATTCGAATAGTTTATAGCAAAAAATAAAATTAATTTTAAAATATTTGTTTTTAGGTACATTTGAATGATTATGGTTGTCCTGGGTCGGCTGGTTCCGGAGGACATTTTGGGTTCGGATTTCCTGGTGGATTTGGAGGTCATCATGGTGGTCATCACGGAGGTGGAGTACAGTTTGGACCGTTAGGAGGCTCAGTAGGATATCCAGGATTTGGAGGTCCAGGATATAGACCAGGCGGTTTCAGACCAGGAGGATATAGACCAGGAGGATATAGACCAGATAATTTCAGACCTGATAATTACAGACCTGATAATTACAGGCCTGATGGTTTTAGACCTGACGGCTTTAGGCCTGATGGTTCTAGACCTGATGGTTCTAGACCTGATGGTTCTAGACCTGATGGCTTTAGGCCTGATGGATTTAGACCTGACGGTTTTGGACCAGATGATTATAGACCTGGTAGACCAGGAGGATATAGACCCGGAGGTTTTAGACCTGGTGGTTTACTTGCTGATAGACCTATATTGAGCAGTTTCGCAAGTTTATTCACAAGTGATAACGCCGGCAGTAATCCAGCAGGTACTTTAGCTTCTACCAGTAGTGGTAATCAAGGTAGTTTGTTTGATGCTGCAGGTCAGTTAATTGGAAATGTAGGAAATATTATTGGAAACGTTGGAAATGGTTTATTTGGAAGTGGAACTGGATCGACTGTGGGCGATAGTTCTGCTGGTGTATTATCCTCTCCTACTGGTGGCGGAAACCAAGGTGGCTTAATTAACGCTGCTGGAGAATTTCTTGGAAATGTTGGGAATGTTATTGGAAACGTTGGAATGAATATTGGAAATGGTTTATTTGGAAGTGGAGCTGGATCGACTGTGGGCGATAGTTCTACTGACGTATTATCCTCTCCTACTGGTGGCAGTCAAGGTGGTTTAATTAACGCCGCTGGAGAATTTCTTGGAAATGTTGGGAGTGCTATTGGAAACGTCGGAATGTATTTTGGAAATGGAGGTTTATTGGGAGGTTTGTTCGGTATGGAATTTTTATTTTGATCATTTTCAATATTAGCGTTGGCGGGGGCCTACGTTAATGCTTGGATTAAAATCTTAATATCGAAAGCTGTCAGGGCATTGGTAAGGATTTATCGAAGGGAGTAACATATTAAAGATTTCTGTTTTCTTAAAACCCCTGGGGAGAGGAGGAGGGTTCTTTTCTAAAAAAACATGATGAAATATATAAAATGTGTAAAATGTTTTCAATACGAAAGTATGTTTTCGATCTCAATTACAATGGTTAATTTATTGGAATCAGTAATGCCGTAAAAAGTTGCTACAAAACATCTATATAAGCTTTCATAAATTACTAATATTATTTTGATTAATAATTAATTACTTTTCACGAATAATAATAGTGTAGCAATTTAAATATTAAACAAACCATTAATTTATATTTATTAAAAATGCATTTATTCTTAATAACGCACATCGATGAACGCGTTTCAATCATATTTTGTTTATTATATTTCACATTTCATTTAATTCCATTCAATACTTAACTCAGCGGTTTCAATTATTAATTTTTAATAGTCTTTTATTTTAAAAATATGTATATTTCTTTGATGAAGTTTTTTGGTTAACTAAATATTTATTTTCTGTTTAAAAAATAGTTCATATTAAATGATCTCACTATCAAAATATTATCTACAAGTGATATATGTAATGTGATGAATATAAATGTAGTTATCATAACAAGAGCGTCTGTCTTAAAAAATACATTTGATGTATTAATAAAAATATAGATTAAAAAACAAACAGCTAAACCAGTGTTCCGCGGGACGCTGGGGTTCCTCGCAACCTCTTCACGGATTCCGCGAGTCAAAGTGAAAATTCGAAAGAATTTTCCAAAAAAAAAACCGAAAAGCTAAAAATTGAAAATAGTTAGTTTATAATAAATTCTTTTACTTCTATAAATGCCTATTGTTACTTATTGTCATGCAGTATAACTGCATTTATGAGTAGACATTACGATCCCGCTCAATCAGATGTATATAATAAAAATTGGTATGTAAGATGGCTGATTTTTAAAACTTATGGGATACTCATTTTGAGTTTTTAGAGGTTCCGCAAAAAAATATAATCTTAATGCTTCCGTGAGTCGACAAAGTTTAAGGACCACTAAACTAAACGATTAACTGAAGCTTTATCTAATTTAGACAAAAATTTTTAATCTATGGATGTAACAATGAATATAAATTCGAAATTTTATCGAAATTATAAATCTGTCTAAAAATCGTACTTTTCAACATAAATCCTAGACAATATTGCAAACGTGATGTTTTCTGCAATAGCGGATAATGTTATTAAATCTGTTTCATGGTTATTTATCTGTTTTATTTTTTAGAAATGTAACTGAAAACGTAGACAAATTTCATGTAGTCCTATATAGGAATCTAACAGAATGATTTGTTGATAAGATAAAATGAAACTACCACCATAAATTAGTATAATAAATTGAATAACTAAGTAATAAAAAATTGAAATTTATAAATAGTTTAAAATATTAAACAAAGATAGCTATACGTTTTTGCTTATTGAAATAACACAAAAAATCTTAGCACTGCCAAATATACAAATATAAGAGGGGTTACGAAATATCAATTAATTCGTTAATAAATATATTTTTAAATAGCATAACAAATACAAGAATATCTTTATAACAAATTATTAGAAAGTGATTTTTATACCGTATTTTTGTTTTAAAAATATATCGGTCTTCTGTTATTAATTGTTGTAAATAATTGAGAGTTAAACCCGGTTCACAAGTAGTCAGTGATTTAGTAGAGTTTAGGTGACTGGTCGAAAAATCTGATACTCGCTAGTCTGAACACTCACATTTTAGTCGAGTTAACTTGAATGTTCCAGTCATGAGTCGAGTTCAGTACATAGAAGTCTATTCTATTTTTCAGGTGAATAGGCCTTCTTTCCAGTGGACTTGCTTGTTTACTAAATGCATGTTGAAGGATTGAATGAAATTGTTGAAGGATTCGTAAACTGTTCTCTGTTGAAAGAAAATACATAGCCGCTTGCAATTTTGTGGAAACTTGAATAGCATTCCTCATTAGAGCGCCCTACCTTTGAATAACAACCTCAATTTTTCTTATTAATGTATTAAATGACTCTTCTGGCATTCTGAGCGCATAAAAATACTCTTTTGGATATTCTGTAGCCAACTCCTTTAAAAGACATTCGGAGACTCTAAGCTCATTTCTTCTGTTTATCCAGTTTCTTGTCCCAAACACGTTTAGTTCTTTTGCAGTTCTTGAAAACAAATAGTTTCAGTTTCCTCAATAAGAAGTTGCAGAACATATTGAAGACCTTGTTAGCATATTGCCTTTCTATCTATCTTGCATATACTAACAAAAATTTTCAACAACTTTTGATAACACTAGTTAATTATTCTTAGTATCATGTTATGCATTTCCATTTTTGTTATACTTGTTTACACTTTAAAAAAGATATATAAGAATATATCTTTTTTTAAAAAAGATATATAAGAATATCTTAAATTTTTAAAAAGAAATTATCAGCCTATATTTATTATTTCCATAGTCACTTAGGTCTTTTTCTGATCGAATATTTATCTCAGGAGTAATATATATACTTTGAATATTATGTTCTTTAGATGGAATTAAATCTATTACTTTTTAAACTGTAAAATCACCACAAAAAATGTAATAAATTGAAATAAATTCATCAGATTGAAACTAGCTACTGACCATGTAAACATCTAATGTGCTCATGACCATTGTAGACAGTTTATGTATTAAATGTCACCAGAAAATAAATATATTTAATTTATGCCTAGGTAATCTTGTCAACAGAATTTCATGAACATAAAAATTAATTTTTGTTTTCAGTTTTAATATAAGATTAAAATTATATTAACTTTCTTGAATCAATTTTTGAGCGTAATTGATATTTCTACCAACTTGTTTTCATTCAGTTTATTTTTTTCACACTAATTGAATAAAGAAACAAAAATACACATATAAATAACTGTATATATAGTTTCCTAAACTTATTTGTTTGGAATTATAATTGTATGTTTCTATACCTTTGATTACGTTGATATGTTATCTTGGTGCTCTTCTGAATTATCTGAGTAACTGTTCTCTACTGCTAGTTTCGGAACTCCTACATCTTCAAGTATTGAGGTAGATGTTGGAGATTTCCAGTCTTATAGATTGTAGCGTCCATCTCAGATGGCGCTTGTGCCAAAATTAGTAGCGGAGAACAAACGTTCAGATGATACAGAAGGAGGATGATCACCAGGTCAACTTATTTGTCTGAATTCTAAACTTCCTTTTAGACATAAAATTAAGTAAACAAATTTGTGGTGTATATTAAGTGCATCAATATAAATATATACTATGTTAATGGATTAATAATACTAAATATGAAATTTACTAAATATTAAAACTAATTATTATTAACTCTGTCACTACAAGAATACTTGTATTGGTAGGGTTAATAATATCAACTATCAAGACTAACTAATATGAAAATAAACACTGAATAAATTAATAAAAGTGAATTACATCTTCAAAATTCTAATACTATTTTAATAAAATCAATTTTGTTTTTATGCTATTTTAATAATGTAATACTTCAATGATAAATACTATTATTTTCAAAATACAATCATTAAATATTAAAAATTATTAGTGTTTAAGTGCTTAATTCGTTTTTATAAAAATGAGATTTCATATAAAATATTTAAATAATTTGATGATTTAGTTATAAATTAAGAAATAAATTAGAAGATGAAAGTTTGCTAACAAATTCTTATAAGAGAAAAATTGATTATCTTTTATTATTTTAGAATTACATTTTTACAAAGTTATGTTATTATTTATTTATACATATATATATTTTTTTATTAGGAAATGGAGGTTCTGGTGTGAGCAACACAGACACAGGTAGTGAACCAGATCGACCTGTATATGAAAATAATGGTGATAATGATAATGATAATGATAATAATAATAATAATAATGAAGATAATAATTATGGAAACGAAGGAGACTATGATGCTGTAGATGAAAATGATAATGAGAATTATTATGATAATCCATTCTCTTCTTCAACAAATAGACCGGTTAATCGTCCAGCAGTACAAAATCGACCAGCAATACAGAATCGACCTTATAATCCAAATCCAAACAAAGTTTATAATCAATACAATAAAAGACCATATTATCGGTTATTTAGATAATTTTTTCTATTAGGGCTATCAAACAAAAATGAGAGGTATGAATAATAAAGTAAAATATAATTTTAGTCAAAGTTCAAATATAGTTGATTTTTATATTACATTATAATTTATTTTTTTGATTTTTATTAAAAACGAACCAAAAGTATGAAGTTATACCAGCTTAAGTATAATAAAACTGTGAAATAAATAGTTGTATATATTATTGTTTGGAAATATTTTAAAATTAGCATATATTTTCATTTTTTCATATTTTTGAAGTCCTAAAGTTTTTTTAGACAGCTCAAAATGTATTTTGTTACTTTTTAATTCAATGTTAAAATGTTATTATGTATGGATATTAAATTATTTTTGTAAGTAGTCTATTATATTTGTTCCTATTTAATACAAATTTCTTTTTTTCTATATTATTGCAGTCTATATTTTTGTTAAACGTGAATTGTTTTTTATAAGAATAAAATGTAGTATTAATAAATGATGTATTAGAGTACATTCTATAATATTCAGTAAGCTTCTTAGTGTAGAATACAAACAAGTACATTTATTTATAAATAAATATGTTTTATATCAAGTTACTCTTACAATATAAAGAAAAACTTTATATAGATAATTCAACTTAGGCTTCCACATGAAAGTATTAAAGAAAATGCAAAAGTTACAAAAAAAATGTATCCCTCATTTAGTATTTTAGTTCAATTTATTTTGGTATTGAATTGAACTAAGTACTAAAAAAATAACATGAATTTTCTTAACTTCTACACCTTGTTTTAATACTTCCATGTGGAAGCCCAAATAGAATAAATCACCTTATATATGTTTTTAGGATTTAAAATGTGTTTTCGATAGTATTAATCACAACCAGTGGTGCACTCAGGATTTATTCTTGGGAGGGGAGACGAATTGAACGGATTAAAAAATTTATAATGTTATTTCAATAAAATCATTAGCTGGTTATAAAAAAATATTTAAAGAATAAAGTCTGATTTTCTTTCCTTTTTACAAAGCTCTTGAATTACTTCAGTCGTGGTTACATTAATCTCTCTGTGTATATATAGGGGATAATGATAGTGGATTTTATTAATCTCTCTTTTTATATAAGAGGTTTGAGGGATTCCAGAGCCCATTGCCTCCCTGGGTGCACCACTGATCACAATTTACTTTGGGGAAAGCTATATAATAGTGGATTCCATGTGTGTTTAATAAATACAATCCAAAACCAATACAATAAAGCAATTATAAGAATAAGAATCAAACCTGAAACATATACAACTGAAATGTGTATAATAGGGGAAATTCTACAATGAAACTCTAAGCTATATCCATTTCTTACTATTTATTAGAGACCTAGAGGATTCCTACATAAAAAAATGATTTAATAGACCAGTATTTAATATAAACATGTTACTATTTACAGACAGTCTAAGAAGCACAAAAAAGATCTATTAAAAATGAATACTATATTATTATTGCATGAGAAACTATTTTGAAGTCAACATACAAGAAGCTAAAGTTATGATATTTAAGCTAAAAAGGATATGTAACAAAAATAAGCTAAAAGTTCTAAGCAGTTTTATTCAATCAAATCCTTAGAAATATTGAATTTCAATGAAACATTGAAATACATGCAATCAAAAGCTAAGATTGTAATAAAAACAGCATAACATCAACAATCAACAACTGAAACATAAACAAAACTTTAATAAACAATAGTTACTACAATTATTGTAGGTATAATTATATGACGACTACCATATCAAAATGAAATTGAAATAACTCAACAACACTTTTATAAAATACTACTTTTGGTACTACAAAATATATTTAAAAAATAAATTATTACATTTAAAACGGCCTTAAGGTTATGATAAAAAATAAATAAAATAGACAACAACTGGTACCCACAGAAATATCTGGAACAATTAAAGAAAAGGAAACTCTAAATCAGGGTCATGTGGTGGTATGGAGTAATGGAGCACTTGCTCCAAGTGTCTCAAGTATGAAGGGGTCTGTCAGATATTTCGTAATTTTTTATTTTGTTTTATTATTTGTATGATTTTTGTTTATTTATAACGAATAATAAAAATTAAATAATATATAGCGTTGTCAGTGTTTCTAGAAGGTACCTTGTACCTAATTTACAATTATAGATTTCATCTTTGATGAAACTTCACCAGAAAAGATTTCAATCATTCTACAATTAAGGACACTCAGCTGACACGAAAGGCCGTAGACGACCAGGACAGTATAAAAAAAATACAATTATAATTTTACTTCAGTTTTTACAAAAGTAATTTTTTTATTAGTCACATTTTCTATATTCTATAAGAGTATTTATAAATTTCAAAAAGTTCAAATATTCTTTTTATTTTGTCCAGATTTTCTCTGTAAATAGGTTTGTGTAGTGAGTAATAAATTTTGTTACTATATTATGTTATTATCAACTGTTTCGAACATTTCAAATTTTATTGTTCTTTAAAAATATATAAATGTATATTTTAATATATATTTATTTTTAAAATAAAAATAATTTTATATACAAAGCAATACTTATATATACGTAACATATTTTTTTAATTTAGTTATGTATTTATTTATAAAAGTACAAAATAAAAAAAATAAAGTGGATTTTTAAATCTAAAATTTATGTTTATAAAAAAATTAAAAATGTAAAATATTTATTATGTAGAAATTATCAATTTGCTTAATTCATATAGGCAGGAAAATTCTCATCAGTTTTTTCATATTTTATGTTTTCATTCCATATGTCTGAATCACTATTAATCTCATTTAAGATATTTTCTTTTAGAAGCCCTGCAAATGGTTTTTGTAGTATTTTTGGTATTGATGTACGAACAGTTTCTTCATTATTCCTCTTATTATTGTGTTTGCTTTCCATTCTGTTTTCTGTTAAACTATTCAGTTCTTCGTACAATTCTTTATAAAGTTTTACACAGTCTTCAGGATTTTTTTCTCCCATTGTATTGTATATATTTTCATATTTGTCTACTATTGCTTTTATCCTGTTTTTTGCATCAATTATAGCTTCGCCAATTGATTGAGATGTATTTTCATTATTTATAACTGATCTATTTTCTAAATTAATGTTTTCTGTAATGTTCTTAATTAATGAAGATATGGTTGTCATTTCTTGAAATGTATTTATTAGAGTTGTAGAATTATTAGAAATTAGATTCATATCTTCAGAAGTAGGGCTATCAACTTTTTCATCATTTATTACTGAAGTGATTGTACTCTCTGCATTATTTTTATCTTCGATTATTTCAGTTATTGAAGACATAGTTGTTTTCTGAGATGTATCAATTGATGTAATTAATTCTACATTAGCATTTGCTGTATTTTCTAATTTTTGATCTGAATTAAATGTATTATTAATTGAAATAT
The DNA here is from genome assembly GCA_034766995.1 of Acanthacorydalis orientalis. Classification (NCBI taxonomy): domain Eukaryota; kingdom Metazoa; phylum Arthropoda; class Insecta; order Megaloptera; family Corydalidae; genus Acanthacorydalis; species Acanthacorydalis orientalis. The sequence goes on from CM068313.1 coordinate 52,806,494, forward strand.
TTGTATTAATAGAATTGTCAGATAAAAGATTTTTTTCAGTTAGTATTAAAATATTATTTGATGAATTTTTAGAATCATCTATTGGTTTAGAGGTTGTCTGAGAGAATAAGGTAGAATCATTTGATACTTTGTCAACAAAAGTATCATTTATTAAGTCAGAACTATCAGCAGATTTCATTTCGTTACTATTAATATTTTTAGATAATGCTTTTTGACTTTGTAAAGAAGTTTCTGAAATAACTGGAGAAGGTTCTGCTTTCAGTGTAGCTATTTTAAACTTATCTAGATTTGTTTCTTCCGTTTCATTTGCTTTTTCTGTTTCTGTAGTATCAGTAAATGTAATCGCATCTGTATTATTTATTTCGCTACTATTCTCAAAAATATTTTCTGTATGCAGTGTTGGTTCATTATCAGATACTGACGGAAAATTAAGATCTATTCTTTCTGGCATCGTCTTTAAAACAGATTCAGGATCATTATGATTACTTTCTATATTGTTCATTATATTCAAGATATTTGATTTATGTGTTAGATCTTCAGACTGAATGTCTTCACTCTCTCTTGCATTTATTGGAAACATTGATGGTTTATCAGATATAGAATTTCTTTGAGAATTATAATAATTGTATGGTTCTATTTTATTATAATATGGATCAGAATGTACTGTGGAATATGTTATTGGATCTACATATATTATATAATGATCATCATTTGAAGGGAATACATAAGGAGATTTAGTATGAATTAATAAATTATTGTATGGATTTACATAATTTAAACTCTGTAGAGAATTTCTACTTGTTTCAATAGGAGCAATAAATGATATTTTTTCACTTCGTTTTTGATTTTCTCTATCGTCGAGGAATTTATTGCTTTCCATTTCAGTTGAAAAATTATTGTCTTTTAAATTATCTTGAATTTGGTTTGCTGAAACATCACTAGTTCTTATCGAGTCACATGGAACTGGTTCTAAAGATACAGTGTCGGCACTCTTTGGCGATGACACCGAATCGAAATTATTTTTTAATGAAACAACTTGTACATGTTCAGGTTCCTCAAACCAATTCGATCTTGATGCAGGTTCAAGCACATAATAAACTTTTCTAGGTTTACTTTTACGGTATACATTTGAAGGAGAGATACGTTTCAATATCATCGGTTGATTTTCAGTAATAGTTGAATCAGCTAATAAAGGTTCTTGTTGAACTTTGTTTAATATATTTTGTTCTTTTCTTATATTTGAGATAGGAGTTCTAGTCTTTAAAAAAGGTCTGGTATCCATTGTGGAAAATTTTGGCATTTTATAAGAATTTGATGGAAATTCTGTTTCAAATTTAGGAACCAATAATAAAGGAAAAAGCATTCTAGGAGAATTTTTCATTGTGTTCACTGTTTGATAGCCAGAGTGTAACAGATCACCTGTGTGTCTCAGTAAGTTTTCTGAATGATCAATTGTATCTTGTGTTGCACTGCGGAATTTATCGAATACTTTCACTTTTTCCATAGATTGTTCTTGTAGGTTTGGATTTGTGGATGAAACGCAATCAAAATTTTTAATTTCACTGTCTCTTGATCTGCCTAATGAAGGATCACGATTTGATGGTAATAAAAGTTCAAGAAGAGGATGTTCTAATAACCCTACTGCTGTATTTCTTGCTGAATCTGCTGCATTTCTTGCATGGTATATAGGAAAATTAGGGTTTTCAAAAATATTATCAGTAGCATCATTTAAGTTATCTAATGTTTTTTGAACATTCAATCGTTTTCTAGGATATGCTAAAGTATTTAGTAAGGCAGTTGTACGCTTTGAACGAATATGAGGTAAATTATATTCATTAAACAGTGTGAAATTTGTTTTTTCTTCTGAAGATGATAAATTTTCTTCGAGTAATAATTGTTTTCTTTCTTGTTGAATTTGTCGATCCTCTCTACTACAATTTAAATTTTTTGCTTCACGTTTATAAGTTCGATGTCTATTGTAATCTGAATGCCTGTATGGAACATCTATAAAATTTCGTAAATTCATGTCTGGTATTTTATTAACATTTTCATTTCGTGTCAGAATACAAGGCTCTATATTTGAATTGAAATTATTTGGAACATTCCTGAAACTGAAAATATTACTCGACAAACCAGAATTTGCTGTAGCTGAGGCAGAAGCTTGAGAAAATTGACTAGGATTTCTGTGAATTATTCCTGATTGTTGAGGGAAAACAGTTTGAATGGGATTTAATGGTATACCTGTTTGTAATCCAAACTGTGTTTGTGGTAAAATATTTAAATTACTGTTTTGAACTGAAGTCTGTGATGTAGTCTGAGAGCTTGTACTAAAAGCAGATGTCGGTAGTACAGGATTTTGTATAATCGGTGTACTAATAGGCATTTGTACAAATTGTGGGCGTACAACGGTGTGTTGCGAAAAAGGATCATGCGATATTATTTTTTGAATTGAAAATAGTTTTTGTGTTGTGAAATGAGGTGTTCTGGGATCAGGGTTTCCATTATGATAAATTGTTTCTGGCTTATATTGAATATTTTGAGTTTTAGTGTTATGTGAAGAATTATTATTTGGATTTAGATGGGCTGGAAAAATACTTATATGAAAATTGGTTGTTGGTTGCCCTTGTCCAGGCAATGTACTATGTATACTGCCATGTTTATGTAATTGATTCGGAATAGATGGTGGAAAATCAGGCTGTGGTACATTTAAAGAAGTTTGTGGATGAGCTGGTTCAATAGGTAAAAGTGATATATTAGGGATTTGATTGTGAGAAGGAAATATCGTAATATGAGTAACAGAAGGATGATTGAGAGGATTAAATTGAGTTTTATGCAGAGAATTATTCAATTGTTGGTCTGAGAAAGTATCAGATTTATTTACATGACTTGTAAAGTTGTTCGTTTCAGTATCAAAAATTCTGTGATCAATATCTGGATCAAACGGGTGCAGTATTAAACCAGGTGGTTTAAATTCTGTAGAAATATTTTCTGAATTTTTTGTTAAATCAGGAAATTTAATATTACTACTGTTTACTTTATTAAGAAACGGATGGCCTTTTCTAGAAATGACACTGTTTCTTGTTTCCGTCAAAAAGTTAGTATTATTAGCTAATAAAGAAGATTTACTATGTTCTTTATTTTCATTATTAACTTCTCCTGTTATAATTGGTTCGAGTATCGTTTCTTTTCGATTTGAATTCATATTATCTTGGTCTTCGGCATTTCGATAACTAGTTTTCGTAATAAAATAACGTACTGGAGTCGCAATGAGTCTGCACGTTTCCAAGAATTGTGGTTGTAAAGTTTGTATATTATTTACATCTGAAAAAATGTTTGTTATTTTCTTTTTATTGTTATGGCATTCATTATAATAATATTTTTTGATATTGTTTAGACTTGTAACAAAGAATTTCTCTTTTAATGATTATCAGTTGTAATTTTTTTTTTCTAATTTGGCTAAAAATTTAATTCATTTTATGGAAAAATTTCACATTATCAAAATACACATTTGATTCTTGTTGATGACTTGATACACACATTTGATATAATTTCAGTCTTTTTGTTTTAATTTATATGCAATATGCTTTACAGTTATTGAAAATTAGATGATTGAAAAATTCAACATATTTTTAAAATTATGTATATAAAAAATATATGGTTACATTTTTATTCAATTTGATTTAAAAGATAAACATGAAAGTACATTTGCATGCTTAAATTTTAAAAAATCAAATTATATTTTTTAGTATTTTCTGTGAGTGAAAAATAAAAGATGTTTAGCGTTTAATATTTTACAGACATCACTCTTTAAAAAATAAATTGTAATTTAAATACTTGGATGTGAAACTAACAAAATATCAATTAATAAAATAAATATATATTTTAGTTTACGATTACAAGAACTTTATAATCGATTGATTCATGTTATTTATTCAGTTTATACTTCATTTATTAGGAATATAAAAATTGTTTAATATTTAATACATTTTATACATTAGAATATCTGTTAAGAAATTTTATAAACATTAAAATTTTGAATATTGAATTCATAGAAATGATTATTGTAAATTTTATTCCTTTTTTAATCTGATTACAAATCAAAGGTATTTTAAAGTAAATGATGGTCTATATATATATTTCATGAATAGCTTAATTTCTTTTTAATTTATAACATATTATTTATATGAGAACATACTTTACCTTCATCGCTTTCTTCTTCTAATGCACTACGTACAACTGGAATATAATGAACTCTTGGAACATGTGGGTGTGGTACAGGTGGTAAAGGATGTAGCGGTTGCACATGATGTGGAGGAAGAAAAATTGGATGAGGGTTATGCAATACTGGACGTGGATGATGAGGTACTGGATGTGGATGATGAGATACTAGATGTGGATGATGAGATACTGGATGTGGATGCTGTAACATAGCATCTGCTCTTATATTAGCCAAATTTAATGCAGTTATTGCATCTAATGGAGATGGAGATCCCGATATTGGATTTTTGATATAAATTAAAATAAGTAGTATTGCATGTAGAACCTGAAACAAGTATATTATAAAAAAATGATTAATGTGTAATTATAGGTGATATATATATATATATATATATATATATATACATATATATATATATATATATATACATATATACATATATGTATATATATATATATATATATATATATATATATATATATATATATATATATATATATAAGAAGAATATATATATAAGAAGAATTTTTGAAGGTCTCAAAAAGATCATTGAGTGCTGTAAAAAATGTATTAGTATTAAGAAGGATTATGTTGAGAAAAAAAATTCAGATCAATCAGACTTTTCTTTCCCTTTTTTTCGCGAAATTATGAACCTCCCCTAGTATATATATATATATATATATATATATATATATATATATATATATATATATATATATATGTATACAGATAGATAGATAGATAAAAAGAAAGAGAGGAGAGTATATGTGAAATAAAAAAATATAAAGATATAGAGCTGGGGTTCCCAATGAGATCGGTATTTCCCCTGATGAACCCCAAAACGTCGATTGGGGGTCGATAAACAAATTAAATACATATTCGACATGCGTACATATTATATATGCTGTATCCGAGCGCAGACTCTAAGGGGCGACAAATCGGATACCAGAGGAGCGAATTGGTATTTTTGACAAAAATATATAAAATTTAATGGAGCTAGGTTTTATATTTTAAATTTGGATGAATTGAATATCTTTTATTAAATTTTATTGTAAATATTATTTAACTGTGTTTTTGTTTTCAATGTACACCTGTGTATTATTAAAAAGACTAATAATAATTATAACAAGAATCATTTATTAAATGCAGTCATTTAAGAATTCTTAAAAACATTTTTCTCTATCATTTTTATTACTATTTTAAAAACTAAAATAATTTCTTCAAAAATCAGCATGAAATATTTTAATGCAACGAGGGAGGCGCAATAGTAGTTCTAAATTTTAGGGGGGTCAATAAAGAAATAATTTTTTGTAAGGGGTTAATGTATGAAAAAGTTTGGAACTCCTGATATAGAGTATAGATAGACTACTCTCTTATATAGGTATAAAATAGAAATAAGTAAAAGATACGAAAATTTAATTCTGTATATGAACTCTTTCATTTTCCAGTGTGTGTGTGCGTGTGTGTGTTTAAGGTGAGGGAGGTATTCATCCAGGCACTTTTTAAGTGTTTATTAACCTTTTTAAACATTTAAATTTAGTTTATACAAAAAAAGAATGTTCGGTTTGATAAAATTCTCATATTATTGAATTTTGAAAATTAAAATTTAGTCAAAACACTTAAATTAGGAATGTTAGTTAAAACAGTAAAATTAAAATAATAATTTAATTCCGTAAATAAATTCTTTATGTGAATGTTTTTGATACCATGCTATTTTAAAAATATCGTAAAGTTTTTAAAGAATTCTTATTTTTATTTGTGTAATACAAGACGGGATATATCACATGAAAGACTATGTATTATATTTATCTGTACTACGGAGAAATAAAGATCAAGTGCGCCTTATGTAACATTTCATATAAAGATAACGATTCATATGTAACTTGATTAAAATTACATTGGATTTATATTTGTTACAACGTGTTCATTCTCTGTTTTTCATTTCTGTTAACCGGTCATTGGTGTGATTGTCGCTGTATTAAAATATCTTTTTGTGCATTGTGAAACAATAGTGGGCAATTATTATAGTGGAACTGATAAAGAATTATAAACTTCTAATTAATTAGTGCGATTAATTTTTTCACGTTTTTGTATTTAAGTTATAATCAATTGTCATCTACAGTGTGGTGCGTGTTTATTCGATATTTTCAAATAACTGGATTCGCCAGATGTAGACTACTAAAGGTATGAATAAATGTTAATGATATTAATATTGTTGATACATTTACAGTGATAGTGTTTATATTTCAATTATCTAAAATAATTTTTAAACCGTTCTCATTTTATCTACTTAGAAATTATATTTGTAAAAATTAGTTTTCGTTTTGGATATAAGATACATCGCTTATATAACTGTAAAACAAATAATTTCGGTTATTATTTTAATGTTGAATATCAACAAATTGTTTTTTTTTTTATATAAGATAAAGGTATAGGAACTATATGATTATGGAAATAAAAATGAATAAGAAACTACTGAAAAATTAGATTTTTCTATACTTTCTTACTTAATATAATGGCATGTACAATAATTTATTACGTTTTTCAAGAAAATATGTTTTAAAATAATCTTTATCTCTCTTTTCCATATATATATATATATATATATATATATATATATATATATATATATATATATGATTCAATTTAAGCTTCTATATAAAAGTTAAAAAAATCGCAAAAATTAAAAAATCATGTTATTTTTTATTTAGTATTTTAGTTCAATTATATTTTAGTATTGAATTGAACTAAAATACAGAATGAAAAATTACATGAATTTTTTTAATACTTTTATGTGAGCACCTAAATTGAATCACCTCTCTCTCTCTCTCTCTATATATATATACATATATATATATATATGTATATATATATATATGTGTATGTATGTATATATATATATATGTATATATACACACACACATTCGGTTTACCAGACATTCAGTGTATACTGCTGTCCCGTATTTTACGTCGCATTTTGCTGTCTCATATTGTACTTGTAGGGAAAGCCTAATGTCTCGTTTTATAATGAAAAAATAAAATTATAAATATTATGTATAAGAAATTATAATTTTCAATATTCGTTTCGAATTACATCTTGAATTTATTTGTAAGCCATAAAAACTGAAGTCGAGGAAATTAAATGTGTTGATGGTTTATGGGGGCTGCATGGCGGTGACGGTCCCTTTTAACAGTCTTTCTATTAAGTATAATCATTTTATTTATATTTCGGTACAGATATATTACATTTGCTTATTTACAAACAATTCTGATTTGGACATTGTGCGGTGCGGTAAAAGTAGTCGTAAATATAAGGCCTGAATTGCATCTAATTATTATAATGTTCCTAAATTATATCATTTAACAAAATTGTTTTAAGGATCGGAGTTGGCCTTTTAACACCCATCTCTCTTATTTGGTTTTCCAAAATCTGGCAACCCTTATATATGTATATATATATATATATATATATATACACATATACATACTATTAAATATATACTATTAAATATATACTATTGAATATATACAACAGTATTTTATGGAATGAATATGACTCTTTAGTCTTTATTGTCATAACAAAATAATTAAAAAACAATAATAAAAAAAAATTAACCAATTAATATAGTTAGTGAGGTTAGGTAGAAATAATAAGAAATGCAAAGCTTAAGAATGAAGATGGTTGAGCACACTTAGTATATATGAATTCGGTATCATTTCAAATGAATGGTATTGCTATTTGTGTATGTATATATATATATTAAATAATTATTTCTCACAAAAATCAATTTTAAATTCAATAAAAAAATGTAATTGAGATCGTTAAGAATATTCTGCAAATATAATAAATAATTGTCAATTGTTATTAAAGGTCATATAATTCAATATTTTTGAAAATATTAGGTTGGTAGAAAAATAATGGCTCTTCATGATCTTCAAATTCATACACATTTTTTAATTTAAGTGGTTTTAAGTGGTCCGGAACTGTTGGATGACTAACGCCTAACTTTTTTGAAAACTCTCGAAAACTTTATGTGCGTGGTTATGAATCAAATAAGACCTTAATTTAGTCATTATGAACTGAAGAAGGATGTCCGTGACCTTCTGTATCTTCAAAGCTTTCGTCCCCAGTACGAAATTTTTGGAACTATCAATGCACCTTATTTTCCTTAACATATCCACGTCAAAAGCATCGTTTAGTTTACGAGCAGATTCTGTTGTTTTATTACCCGTTTTGAACTCATACAAAAATATTTCTTTTTGCTTCTTTTTCATCTTTAATTCAATACGCAAATTTTAAGAATTGAATAATAAAACCAAAGTCAATGTTACCAAAATACAGACCGACAAATGCACTTTAAAATGATATTAACATGAACACGATGAAATGATAATTTCATTAAAAAAATATGCTTAAAATTCAGAAAACAAAAACCCTATTTGTTTTCCTACCAACTTAATAAAATAATATTGAACATTTTTTTGGATTTTTTTAATAAATAAATGTAAAAACTAATTATTATTTAACTTAAATATAAAGTATTGAATAATTATGTATATTATATATATATATATATATATATATATATATATATATATATATATATATATATATATCAATCATCATCAGCCTTTGTAAATCCACTAGTGAACTCACGAATAAAATTAAGGTTAGAATTCAAAAAACAAAAACCGATATTATTTTTTTACCACCTTCAAGCTTTCAATATATGATTTTCTTTAATTTTATTTTCATAAAATATCACCATGGTCATTAAATTACTATAACTATGTTAATTGTCTTTCTTGTTTGAAACAATTATTGTAATGTTATAATTGGGTTTCTTATTGAGGTATTGGATGGTTGAACAATGTTAAGTTTTTTTTTTTAATTTAACTATTAATTTCTCTGAGAATTATTAAATGTAGAAAAATCCGTTGTTGAAAAATTGCTATTAATTTGCATAAAATCAATGAAGGCTTCCATATTCGGAATTACTATTTAATTTTAATAATTTTTTATATTTACATTTAATTCCTACAATATTTCGCACTATTTGGGTTAGAATTAGAATTTATAATTTCGTTTAACTCCGTAAGAGAAATTTTTTATTATATTAATTCTGATTATATTTGTTAAAGTATTAAATTTGTCATCGATATTTTATGCATTTGCATTTATTTTTACTATTCCATAATGCAAATTTAGAAAATTTATGATTTTTATTTACTCTGTCAATAGTTTTCTGTCATTTTTTTGTCGATTTTTATAACAACCTTTTCCATAATTATATATATATATATACACATACTAAATAGTGACTTTTCACACAAGTCTTTAGAAATTCCAGCCGAGGAATACTTAATTATAAGTAATATGTAATGGGTTCAGAAGCGATGACTATGCCAAAAATTGATTAACGAAAGTTGATTAATAGCAAATTCTTTGAAGTTGAACGGAATTTTGATTTTTATAGAAATAATTTTATATAGAATTTTTATCCACAGACATTATTGCTATTAAAGTGCTGGAATAAATAGCAAAAAAAAATATATACATGTAGAAGAAACACCAAATATCAAATATTAATCAAGAATAATCTATTAGGTTGGTAGGAAAATAATTACGGTTTTTGTTTTTTGAATTCTAGTCTTAGTTTTTACAACAAAAGAAGCAAATAAGAGCATTTTTTTTTGTATTAGTTCAAAACGGGTAGTAAGGCAGTAGAAACTGCTCGTAAACTAAACGATACTTTTGGTGTGGGTACTGTTAAGGAACGTACGATGCCAAAAATTTAGTGCTGGGGTCAAGAGCATTGAAGATGAAGAAGGACGCTCGCGCCCTTCTTCAGTTCATAACGACTAACTGAATGCGTCAGTTGAATCAGAACTACACAGAACAATTCGAGAGATTGCACAAAAGTCATCTAATAGTTCCAGATCACTTAAAACAATTAGTATATGAAGCTGTATATGAATTTAAAGGTCATAAACCTTAATTATTTTTCTATCAACCTAATAGTTAGAGAGTGTTTGAATTATAGAAGTTTGATTGATTATATAGTTTATATATATATATATATATATATATAAATAAAACTATAACATATTTAAGTGTTTTTTTTATAACAATTCTGGATTTTGATAGCAGGTTAGATATTGAATTTAATTTTTGATAAAATTATAGTTCTAGAGTAGAGAAAACTAATCTATAACTGAGCACTCACGATGATTGCATTGTCATCGAAATGTGCATGAGCGATAATGAGTAGAATATTTCGATCAGAATAAAATATACGATTTATGAAGAGTGCAAAATAAATTGGAAACCTATATATTACGACATATATTTATTAATAATTATAAAATAAATAAATAAATTACATACCATTGTCGTCTTATTCATAGCACATGTGTTTATGAAATAAAAAAAAAATCAACTCAGTATTAAATTTGTAAAAAAATCAGTCACTGTTGACAATTTACGGTTTGTATTCACACATTTCAGTTAAAAAACTGCAATAGGTTTCGATAGCATTTGTAATATCCGAATAGAATTTCTTGCGCATTTGACAAATTCTTTAAAGTTAAGTAAATGCATTTTTATGTTGTATCAATTTCATTTTAGCGAAATATGCTGTGTTGTAATTTCGTTGTAGGTATTAAGTTACTATTTTGTTAAATTATCGACAGTAGTAATGCAAATAATGAATTTACCTATATATACGTTCATATATATATATATATATATATATATATATATATATATATATATATATATATATATATATATATATATATATTAGCTTGATGTAAAAATAATTGCGGTTTTTATGTATTGAGTATAAAGACGCATATATCAGTTAAAAATTATATTTATTAATCAAAACAAAGACCACTGGCCTGCACACATTTCTCCCAACGAGAAACAAGTTTGTTTATTCTTATAAGATAGAATTCTGGAGTCCCGGAATTAATAAATTCATCGAAAGCGATTTGAACTGATGCTTGATCTTTGAAAACCTTATCTCCTAGGAAATTACTCAAATGTTTAAAAAAATGATAATTTGTCACTGAGACAGGTCCGGAGAATAAGGTGGATGAGGTAAAGTTTCATAACTCAGTTCATTTAATTTGTTTTAAAGTCATTTGTGAGATGTATGGTCGGGCGTTTTCATAAAGAATTGGTCCTCTTCGATTGACTAATGCTGAATGTAAACGATGCAACTTCTCTTGCATTTTTTCAATTTGCTGACAATATTTTTCTGCTGTTATTGTTTCACCAGGATTTAAGAAGTTGTAGTGAATGATGCTACTTGCCGACCACCAAACAGTGAACATAATTTTTTGTGATAATGCTTGGGTTTCGGAAACTGTTTAGGTGCTTCTCCTTGGTCTTGATACTGTGATAAACGTTTACGATTATTGTAGAGAATCCACTTTTAATCACATGTGACAATGCGATCAAGAAAGGGATCATTTTTGTTACACAAAAGAAGCGCAGAGCAGAGGTCATATCGCCAAATTGCTTGATGTTCGTTTAGTTAATACGGCACCGATTTATCCAGCTTTTTGATTTTTCCAATTAGGTTCAAATGTCGAACAACTGTTTAATGATCAACATTGAGTTATTTTGCCGCCTCTCGAGTTGTTTTACGTGAATCCGATGACAGAATGCAGTCATTTTGTTGTTTATATCTTCTATTTTTTCCTATTTCAAAAAGAATTTATAAAAATATTACTCTTAAAAATCATCATCCCTATCTTACAGCTATGACCATTTTTATCCATACAAGCCCCACTAACTGTTACTATAAAAAAACCTTATCCTCAATGCGTTATCAAATAAATGATTTAAAGAAACAAACGTGCTGCAACTTATCTTATTTTTATTAATTCACTGTGGTTGTATTATCAATTAACAAAATTTATCTTACTTACGTATTGAAAATACAACAAAATGAACGGCGTTTTCTTACACATATTTGATACCTTGAATATATAAAATAAGTTTTCTAATATATAATTAATCTTAATAAAACATCACTTCAGTAAAATAATAATAGAAAAATGTTTCTACATACATACATACATCACGCATACACACACACACACACATACATATATATATATATATATAATATATATTATATATATATATATTATATACATATATATATATATATATATATATATATTATATACACTAGAGGGCTTCGCTCCCGTTCTCCACAGTCCCCAACGACCGGGTTCGCTGCGCTCGCTCTCTTTTTAATTATAAGCCTGTACATGCAATCGAATGAAAATATAAACATATTTTTTAAAACATATGTATATAAAATTATTATATCAGACATATAGCAGCGTAATCTTTATATATATATATATATATATATATATATATATGTAAGGCCTTGTTCGCACGAGCATTAAAAAAGCGTTGCGATCAGCATAACGTCAGCGATTTTAAAACGCTCGCAAATATAGTGTTCATATGAGCGTTTAAAAATCGCTTCTTTTCATCATCTTACAAGCTCGGACGCATCATAAATTCAGAAGAGATGTTGGCAATAGCTGTATGTATTTTAAGAAGGCGAAAAAAAAATGAAAAGTTCTGGGTGCATCCTCTGAATGATCAACGATACTTGAAAGGACAGTTTGTGACTATTTATAAAGATTTAAGGCAGTATCCGGATAAGTTTTTCAGCTATTTCAGAATGAAGATTGAAACATTTGATGAATTATTGAGAATTGTTGACCCTAAAATAACATTTCAAGATACAAATATGAGGTTGGCAATACCATCTGTACAAAGATTACCAGTTACAACACGTTAAGTTTAAAATAAAATAACTTCGAGATAGAAATGTAGTAATCAACTATTTATTAGTGTTTACAACTTGAATTTATTCCTATACTTTATTTATTACAAAACATAATTTGAAAAAAAAATTAGAAAAAGTGTTGTCAATTTATTTATTAAAAAGTATTATTGTTAAATCACGGATTGGTGAGAAAACATTTCATATGTTGTCTCCTCTGAGACTGTAGTCGGTGGGCTGTGATACTGCATTGTCGTAGGAGGAGTCGAGATGTCTGTAGAATGAGACGGGCTAGGAGTGTAATTTGAAAAATAACTTTGTATAAATTCAGGTCTTGAAGAACAAGGTTGTAAAATCTGGTGGTCTGCGATTCTTAATCTGGTATTTGAGTGATGTGAAATACCAGTAAGGCGTGATTCAGTGTTTATTTGGATTTTTCGTTCAGGATACGAAAGTAGTATTGGTTGAGCGGTTTCTTGAGAAGAGGTAATTTTAAATATTGGTGCATGATGTGATTGATTAGAGGATATTGTGCCTGCGATACTGGTAATGGAATAGAATGCTTTTCTCGAGTGTGTTTTGAGGGAATGAGAAGCGATGGATCACATTTAATATTTCTATCTTTGCATTGAGTTTCATATCGTCCTTCATCTTATGTAAAGAAGGAATTAACAATATACAAAAAGATCTGTCTTCGTTGCTCTCTTCTATATTCTTTTTTATCGATTCTATGAGTTCCTATTCAAATCCATATTTTTTATTCTTCCGTCTTTCTTTTCGATACTTTATCTACGATGTTTACCCAATTTGGTATTATTTTTGAGGTTACTTCCATCCACGTGTTCCCCTCCAAAGTTTCGTGTGACTAATCTGCCAAACCTTTGTTATATAATAACGGTCTCGATTCAACCTCCAGAATTAGACGTTCAGTATCGAATACCGCCATTTTCGTAACCGCTGGATGTCTGCTGTCACACGTCTAATCAGTAGCAACGTGCAAGCAAGACTTCCTGTCAAATCTGACTTCATTCAGCGTTTTTTAAACGCCTGTGCGAATGAAAACGCCCTCTTCCATATGTTCTATTTACTTTAACACAACTTGGAAATGGCTCGACGTTAGAAATGGATCAAGTTCTATATTTTTTACCGCGCGTTCAATAAACGCCGGCATGTGAACAGAAATACTGAGTTTCATATGTTATATTGAAAAGAAGAAAAGAAACGCAGGTTGATGCGTTTTTTAACGCTCTTGCGAACATGGCCTAAGTGTTAGTATGTCTATATAAATATGACAGTAGATTATTTTTTGCAACCTTTTAGTTTTGTGGCTCAATACTATTGTATATATATATATATATATATATATATATATATACATTTATTTATTTATTTATTCATATATATATATATATATACATTTATTTATTTATATATATATATATATATATATATATATATATATATATATATATATATATATATATATATATATATATATATAGAAAGATATATACAGTCGAGTCGGTTTTATGCGTATCTTTTTAATGCGGTTTTGAAGTTCTGCAGTTCATATTTAATGCTAATTCGGAGTTTCTCCGTTGTATATACATATATGAGCCGCACGTTACTTAAAAAAAATAAATTTAAATTATTACACTTTTTAAAATTTATATTTTTTAATTTAAATATTTCTATCTTGGACTTTTTAAATCATGTTGTATCTGCTATCGCTGAAATAAGACCACAACCTTTAAATGCCTGCTGTAAAGTAGCTTGACCTGAATGTGTTGCAAACAATGCAACCATTCAAACCTCGATATTATCAGCTGGAATCATTACTCTGACACATGGAATTGGTGGAGAAGGTTTTGATACCTTTAGCCAAAATGATGTCGAAGAATTGCTTGTGGATAATGCCTTAAGAGACGATGATATTATTGGTATAACTTTAAATATCGTCGAGGATCCAGAAAACGATAGTGAAACGAAAGAAAAACCAAATTCCTCTCACTGAAAATATAATTCGAGAAGTTCTTCAACTTTGTAATAAATGAGAAAATAATTTTCTTGTTCATGACACAAATTCAAATTCCAATGTGAGCTGAAGAATTCTGGATATCGAGAACTGGATAAAAAGTTAATAAAATAATCATCACAAAGTTTAATCAATGATTACATTGTCAGAGGAGGAAAAATCAACACAGAACGAGGGTGAAGTTGATACGCTAATTCTGTTTATGAAGAACCATTGTCTTTACCATGCAGATCTGATGCACTGACTATCTCTTTTAGTGATGAAAGCGACTTCGCACTAGTTCTGAAATGGTTCTAAACATTGTCAGATAGTGACGATAATTCTGATGAAAAAAATGTAAAAAGAATTGCTACTTTTCAGTAAAACGAAATAAGTAAATTTTTTTTAAAACATTCATTTTAAGTTTTATATAGATTTCTTTCAGAGTTTCAATGGAATTTTTTAGGCATTCTTATTTTCTTGAATTTTTATGCAATTTTTTATGAGATTTTGGGTGTATTTTAACACATTGCTTTGGTTTTATGCGGTTTTAGAAAATTATGGAACGTATCCCTAATTTTTCAACGTAAATTATGTCTTTTTTGTGCGATTCTTTTATATACGGTTTTCTGTGGAACGTATTTACCAAATAAAAAGAGACTTGACTGTACATATAACCTATCTCTAAATTTTAATAAACTTGTACGTATACTTTTTCAATCTAAGCAATGAACATGATACAAATTTATTTTTAATAATTCATTTGCGGCTAGATCTGATATACCTGTCATGTATTATTAATATACTTTATAGTTTATACAAAGAACAGTCTATTTTCAAAGACAAATTTCGATATAAAGACAAGATAACATTATTACACGTATTTATATGGTGATAAAATAAAAACTGGTTTTTCAAGAAACACCTGTATCGGTAAATAGAATGCACATTTATGATTGAAAAGTTGTCTTAGTTATGCAACTTAACTACTAGTAGTGTAATGCAAATATTGTACTGTATATTAATTTTAATGGTTTTAATTTAAACAACATATTTGGGTTAAATGAACATTTTTTTTCGCGTACCTGAAGTAAATTCATAATAAATTTTTTGATCTGTGATTAAATTTACTTTCCTAAATGAATGTTTTACACACTTCAAAACTTTTTTTATCCAAAAATTTTCAATAAATTATTAATTGTTTTTGATTATTGCTATGTACATTTTTATTGTGATGCCATCATGCTTAAATCACTATATTATAGAAAATATGTTTTAGATTGGTGGGAAAATAATTGCGTTTTTTGTTTTCTGGATCCCTACCTTAATTTTTTTCAATGAAAGTATCATTTCATCGTAATCATGTTAATATCATTTTAATGTACATTTTTCAGTCTGTATTTTGATAACATCGACTTTGGTTTAATTATTAATTTTGCTTCGAATTTGGCTATTGAATTAAAGACTGAAAAGAAGCAAATAAGAGCAATTTTTGTGTGTTCAAAATGGATGGTAAAGCAGTAGAAATTGTTCATACAGTAAACCACTGTTTCTTAACCTTTTTTTACCTGTGAACCCTTTTTGAGTTTAATCTTTTTCTGTGTTCACCTTCCACTCAATAATAGTTTCTCGGGGAAAAAGAAATTAAAAAATAAACATTAAATATTGCACGGTTTATTAAAAATTACAAAAAGGAGTTTTAATAAAACAATTATAACGTATTTCTTGTGAACTATATATTTATGTATATGTTCGTTCTTAAAAACAAAATAAGTAATAAATTTAATTTTGCTGTATTTAGTGTGATCCTTGTGACTGATGCAATTTAGTAAGTTTTTTAATGTCTAGTAGCAATGTTGTCAGTCAAAAACGAATATCGTCTCTAATCATGAAATAAAGACTGTTACAAGCATTGGAGCGCAGTTGAATAATCAGACTAAAGATTAAATGTGGAAAATGCAATAAAATATAAAATTTCCCTCTCCGTGAGCTGTGGAAATGTACTCACCATTTAACTACTTATCCAAAAATAATCTTTGTTTTGTTCATATCTAATTTGAGCTCTCGTATCACTTTGCAGCTCTATAGAACTTTCTTGTAGTTTAATTTCGGCATCAATTGCATTCACACCAAAACGATCTAACATCCAATCTGGGATATTTACATCTATTATATCTTTGAATCGAATTTGCATATCCCCATGCATCTGTTTTAAATGTTCAATATATACAAAAAGATCATCATCTTATAGTTCGATATCAGTAATGGCCAATGATGGAAATTGCGTTAACTCACGACATCTAATATTAATCTTGTAAAGATTGAACTTTCCGAGAAAAGCAAAAATAACTTCTGTGCACGTTATGAGATTACAATTTTTTCCCTTTAATTGTTTGTTTAATATATTAAGTTTTTCAAAAATATCTGATAGATGAAATATATCATACTTAGCACCATCTATCTTTTCTCTAATATATATTGTCTGATGACAAACAGTTTTCATACTATCTTAATATTTTATTTCATCTGTGGCAACACTAGAGTTTGTTCTGGCTCTCTAAAAGCTAATTTCTGGCTTGTGGCTCCCTTGAAATATTCTGTGGCTTTAATGGGGGCCACATGGACTCCGGTTGTGAAATGTTGCACTAAACGATGCTTTTGGTGTGAGTACTAGTAAGGAACCTACAGTGCAATAGTGGTTCCAAAAATTTCGTGCTAAGGAAAAGAGACTTGAAGATGAAGAAGGTCGCGAGTGTCTTTCTTCAGTTCATAAACGACCAATTGAAAGCGTTAGTTGAATCACCCAACCACGCATAACAATTCGAGAGCTTGCACAAAAGTTAGGAGTTAGCCATTTAACAATTCTTGGACCACTTGAAACAGCCAGAGAAATCAATAAAGAGAAAAATGTATATGAATTTGAAGGTCATAAACCGCAATTATTTTTCTACCAATATTGTGAAACAATACACTGACCATATTTTATGTTAAAGCTTAGATATAATGACTGAAGACTTAATTATAAACACATATACATTCACACATATATGCTATATGTTCATAAATTACAACTACATATTTTGATTCTTGTGACATTTAATAACGACTTATGAAATATATTCATAGATATGAGAAGCGATTTGTCATATGTGCTTGCAACTTGTTCATTCTTTTTCTCTACGAATGTAGAATGCACGGAATGTGGTTTCTAAATTTCATATTAGTTTTGCTTTTCATTAAAATTATCAATGCACAGTTAAGTTTATCTGTGTCGTGCAGATATCATACATATTTCTAATTTTCATTTAGCACTTAAGTGATTGAATTATTCATGTACGTCTAAATTACAATAATATTTTGATGAGTATCTAACTGTAAAATTGGTAAACGTTATCGTATACTACTTCCACATAACGTTGAAATATTTCAGAACGACGACGTGGATAAACATACGTTAGAGAAACGTGAATAAATTTTACTTTTACCTTTATATAAATACTTCATTACTACCGGTTCAATGTGTATGTGCTCGTTTGTGTTATATTTATGAATATATTTAAACTTAATGAAACCTTGACTTTTTATCAAATGCAATTATGATTATATTCCTATAGAAATGTGTCTTGGCTTGTGAAGATGATTGCAAAGTTATTTTATAATACCTTATATATATATATACACATATATACATATATATATATATATATATATACACATATATACATATATATATATATATATACATATGTTTATATATATATATATATATATATATATATATATATATATATATATACACATATATACATATATATATATATATATACATATGTTTATATATATATATATATATATATATATATATATATATATATGTATATATGTACAGTGGAATCTGATTATTACGATTACTTTAGGACTTGCAAGTTTTGATAAAAATAACCGACTAATAACATTAAACAGAGGATAAAAATTTTCATCATTGAACTCAGTTTATTACAAAGAGTTATGACATTTGTGCAATTTATATTTATCACGACCTGTACACTTAATACGGCATTACATATTTATAAATGCTACATTTCTTATAAACAACTGTTTTTGAAAACAACAAAATTTATTTGAAAAACTTATGAAGTGTTGTCTGTCATTTGTTAGCGTTTATTAGTTCCTGAATAAAATTCTCATAGTCATAATGTTTTTTAAAGTTTGTTGCTCTATATTGGATACCAGGACGAAGAAATCGCAGAGGTTCTCTCATCTGGGCATTAGTTGGAGGAACTTCTGAAATTTCTTCGTCTTGAAGAGACAAATTTCCACGCTTTTGCTTTGCTTGTGGCATAATGTAAAGTGGTTTTTTATTGAGTATTTTGTACAGTCTTCTTAACTCAAGAGACCACAAAATTAAACTAGAGAAATCGTAACAGGATACATAATGATGCACATGTTTATCCCTACTCACTGTAACAATATTGTTTTGAAAAGATAAAGGGTACGTTTCATGAAAAGATCTATTTATGTATTTTCAATGAATTCTTGTCATGCACTTATGTAAAAGATGAAAGGTATGCTTCTGTTAAAAGCAAGTTTGAAAGAAAATGTCCATTTAGTACGAATTTGCTAATCATTTTTACAGTTTGTCCCTAAGTGCGTAGTAATCAGAATTGATAAACAATAATTATTGAACAATAGATGAAGTTTGGTTGTAATAGGCGAATTATTTTTAACTTATTTTATATAGAGTGTTTTGGCAGCGACTGATTATGAATTGGTTGATAACATTATCCATAATTATAATAACCGGATTCCACTGTATATATATATATATATATATATATATATATATATATATATAAAGTGTAAAAATTAATATAGTACTTTTAAGAGGATATATACCTTTTGGGACCTTAAAATAGCTTATTTTCATGAATTTTTTCCACATTGAGTGTAATGTTTAATTGATAAAATAAAATATAAATTTTAAAGGACATATACTGTAGATTATTTCAATATTTTTTCCAAGTCGATATTTTCCCCTCACGTGCTAATTTGTAACCCATTATTGAGGTGAAGTAATCGATGCAGAGTTCCGAGGTACCAGGTGTATTTCCAGGAGAGGTTGTCTGAATCAAATTCTTTTAATTGCAACTTAAAGTAGATAGACAAAACTAATTAATAACGTATCCATTTGTTTAAATAATCGTTTTTTCGGAAATGGCAGCTATTTTTTTTTAAAAAAAACATGAAATTTCGGCCCTGAAATGGGCAACTATTTTGTTAATAACAAATCGAATAATATAAATATCGAAAAAATTGTACGTCGAAAACTAGATAATTATCTAAAATATATTTATGTAAAATTTCAGTCAAATTGGTTAAGTATTTGCTGAGATATTTTTGGTACCGATTTGAAAAACTTAGTTTTGAGAAAAAGTTTAAAGTTATTTTGCGAACTCATCTTGTATTTGCGATGGATTTTCATTCAATAATGTGTGCAAATGAGTGGTCTTTAATCTTTTCGGTATTCTAGAGCACGGTTGGTTTCTAACATCAAAATTGTTTGTTTTAAAACGTCGAAACCGACATTTTCCAGTAGTGTGGAATACAACATATTTACCAATTGATTTGCATGTTTTCAGCATTTTTTTCTTGTTGCAATTCGTACTGAATCCAATATTAAATATGTAGATTTTTGTCACTCATCCTGTTCAGTATTATTTTGTGAGCTTATTTTTGTCGTTAAATAATAACATATGATTTTACTAACATTGATGGTAACCGTTCAAAAAGCCAAAAAGACGGGAATTTATTTGATTTTGAAATAAATGTATTAGAGCCTTGAATAAAAGACAATAACTTTTGGACATATCTAATATATAAAATTTAGATCAAGTTTATGCATTGCTCGCTCGAATAATTTTTTAATGCTTACTTCTTTTCTGAGATATTGTATATTTTTGATTATAATTTTTAGCCGTAAGTCAAATATATACATGATTTTGAGCTAAATTTTGTTTTTGATCTATAATTCCATCTCTATTTTTCCATTTAGTCCGTTATAACGATCGTTGTGAGCGGCGTTGAAGTTTTGTTATTATAGCCGTCGTTATGACTTGTCATTTATGATTTATGATTGCTTTATATTATTAAATATTGATAATTTTTAATAATTTTGTGTACCTAGTCATTTTGGTTGTTTATTTCATTTTTAATATATTTCTTTTTTTCATACGAACAAAAGAATATTTTTCTCCGACTAAAAATGTTCATTAAATCATTATTTATTATTTCGGTTTTGCTTATATGCATTTTGATATCTATACTATCATCTTCAAAACCTAAGGCACAGAAAAAAAATAATTTCAAATTGCATATAATATAATACTGTAGTTATGAGAGTTACTGGAATAATTAATACTAGATTAAAATAGAAAATTATTATTTGAAAGTTCAGTTAACGCATTCTTTTTCTTAATAGTTTATTTTACATCAAATCCAATAACTAAATACTTCTTTAATTTATTGTAAACATTTATAATTTAATAATTATTACATTTGAACTTACAATACGTTCACATCAGATTTCTAAAAATGACTTGCGGAAAAAATTCTCAAAAACTTGATGTGAAGTCATCGGAAACCGTATGTAATAGTGAAGGTAATATATTCTTAAAACGTACACTTATTGTCAATTTATGACATATCACTGTAAATAAACTGACAATTTGATGTTTCAAAAAGTTGTTACGTTAACATCTGTTTAAGTTTGAAAGAAGTACCGTAAGGTGCACAATGAATTTTAATGAATGAGTGATAAATTATAATGGTCGATATTTCTTTATCTACTTATGAACATTTATTTTAATTTAATTGAAGCTCTTTCATGCGGAAGTCATGTAAAAAGCTACTACACTATTCACTACTTCGTTGTGTTCTTTGATTATATATATATATAAAGTTGAACAAAGTGCGTTGCTTAATGACCTGCACAGGGATAAAAATCAATTTTGTTAAAAAAAATTGTGTAAGAACAAAAATTTGAATTAAAATTTTATTGTTGATACGATTGAAAATTTACTTAATAATAGTTAACTGTTTGTTAATTTCGAATTGGCAAGGAATAATGAAACTATCCTTTAGTTTGTTTAACTGGAAATTTGAAACGCTGCCAAGTAATAATGCTAATAATCTCTATTTTGACAATTTTTTTAGTTTCTACCAGCTCTTTAAAATATTAAAGTTGAAGGAAGTAAGTGCGGACAGGAATATTAATAGTAAATCGTTTTGCTAATCCTCCACTTATTACCGATAAAGAGCTTGCAAAGAAAGGTCGAGTGGTAACTAATTCTTTAGTTAGCAGGGATGAAAAAAATATATTTACTAAAAGGAAAGATAACAAGCTGATTCACATAGGCTCTAACTTTGTCGGGATTAGTTCTAAAGATGTTGTAGAAAGGTCTGATATAACTATAAAGTAACATGTTAACATTTTTCGGCCCAAAATAATTTATTGGTACAATCTGTGTATGGGATGAGTGGATCTTATAGATCAACTCATCAGTTACTATCGAGTTTTTATTCAATCCAAGAAGTGACCACCGACAGTATTTTTCCATTTCATAGATTTTGCTCTATGTGCGAGTTGGTCGGAATATAGGAGGGATTGCGAGGAACAAACTGTTTATAAGAAAGAAATACTGGATTTATTGGCATTTAGAATGGAATTACCGCTCAGTTTAGTTTCAGCAAGAAAACCTTGCATTGAAAAAAAAGAGATCAAAATCCAACGCTGATAATTCTATAGATGAAATCCCAAAACTGTCTAAAAACCAGGAAGTAAGACCATACAAGAACATAAGATACGAGGGGAGGGTGAAAAGTTCCGAGGCTCACATATAGATGGCGCCATCGTGCTCAATATTTTGATGATGTTCTTCATATGCTTCTGTTCGAAGCTTTGAGTCAAGAAGTTGTTTAGTATTGGCTAGACAACTCGTCGAATTAAACGCCTCAAGCATCGTTTTTAAAAATGGAAAAAGTGGATATTCGTGCCGTGATTAAATATCTTCTTTGAAAGCTTAAGTGCAACCGATATAAAAAAAGAAGCTAGATTCAACGTTGGAGAGTCCTCTCGGCGGATTTCGATGGCGATGCCATCATTCTCAGAGCACTATCTGAAAAGAGGCGAGTTACATGTGAATGTGTGACATGAGTATGTATAAAAAATTACATTAATTTGATTGTCACGATATAAAATAATCACATTTTCCTATTAATTATTTTCCTGTCAAAACATACATACATTTTTTTTAATATATATGATTATCGAAATGTTCATGACGAGTAATTAAATTTCTTTAATCATATAATAACCTACTTTACCAAAAATACGGTATTAATCTTTAAAATACATTGAAGAATTTGTTTTCTAATTTATGACACCACTGTCACTCTCTCTTTAACATATCTGCAGGCAATCCTAATAACATACTTCTATTAATAAAAAATTGGCGAGTGACACTTTTCATTACACTTTTTTTTTATATTTCAAGTCTGCATAATATGCGAATTTATATATTTAACAAAAGTAATTGTACGGAATCGCTTAAGTCGAGTATCGATAGATAGAAAGTGCTTGTATTGATGTTTGTTTTAAATGAGTGCTAATAATAGTACTAACCTGTTGACAATTTAGTGATATAATAAAAAGATACCTGTCTAGATTAAAGGTGATGGCTTTAATTAGTAAATTATATATCGTTTTAAAAACTAATAATTAAAAATATTTAATAATATTGATATTTTATCATTATTATTAATATTTTAAAAATTATTATTATCTTCTCTCTAACAACATTTGATTTTATAAAAATTAACTGTATACATACATTAATTCGTTTTATATTGAAATGTTATTTTATGAATTATTAGGTTAGTAGAAAAATAATTGCGGTTTATGACTTTTAATAATGTGCGTAATATGTGGTTTTTGATTTTCCTAGCTGTTTGAACTGATGTTGCAGAAATGTTGGTTGACTAATGCCTGACTTTTGTGCAAGCTCACGAATTGTTGTGCATGGTTCTGATTCAACTAACTAACTCCTTCAGTTGGTCGTTATGAACTGAAGAGGAGAGCTCACAACCTTCTTCATCTACAAAGCTCTCGTCCTCAGCATGAAATTTTTGGATCCACAAATGTACCGTACGTTCCTCAACAGTACCCACACCAAAAGCATACTTTAGTTAATGAGCAGTTTCTGCTACTTTACCACCTGTTTTGAACGCATACAAAAAATTTGCTCTTATTTGATTTTTTCTATCCTTTATCACATAGCCCAATTGTAAGCAAAATTATTAATAAAACCAAAGCCTATGTTACCAAAATACAGACCGAAAAATGCTCTTTAAAATGATGTTAACACGAACACGATGAAATCACACTTTCATTGAAAAAAATTAAGATTAGAATTCAGAAAACAAAAAGCATACATCTTTTCAAAATCTTTTCAACATTATTGGAGCTGGGCTGTCATATCTTACCACATTTTCTATATTAACCCGACCTTCCCTTATCCGATAACCACCTGTTTCGCTCCCTTCAGAATTTCTGGATTGGAGAGAATTTCATTTCCAACAAAAACATCAAACAAGAGTTAGAACAGTTTTTCATCAAGAAAGACAGGAAGTTCTTTAAACGAGGAATCATGAAGCTGCCCAAAAGTTGACAAAAGGCAGTTGATGAAAATGGACAATAATTGTCGAATAAAGTTTTTCGCTTCTATGAAAAAAATGCCTTTCATTTACACCAGTGCTATTAAACTCATATATGAACATGAGCCACCAAATTCGGTCTAAGAAAGTCTGCGGACCGCAGACAAAAAGTAATCTAAAAAATAATTCATCTAGCGAGAAAAGGTTTTTTATTTATATTCGAAAATAACTTATGTAAATTTTAAATTTATTTTTCCTTTAATGACTTTATAAACATTAAAAAATACATTTATTTAATGTATTATCAAATGTTGCAATAAAATTTTAAATCAGAGAAATTAAAAGAAATATTATTTTTTATTAGAAACTTGGCATCTTTTGGCAGAAACTATTTTATCAATATCGAATGTATTTTTTTGTGATAATGATATTTTTACTATAGATGTTAAATGTTAATTTGCCAATCTTGACCTGTGTGAAGTCTCATTAGTATTTAAAAGGGAAAATAATTGTTCATATAGGTATGAACTACCAAACTGCTAAGATTCTTGCTGCAAACATACACATAACAATAATATATTCCGGCAAGCGCAAATAAACATATGAAAATCAACTTTATTATATTTCTCTTTTAGCACCGTGTTGCACGGAATTTCAATCAATTCCATTTGGATGTCACTTTTTGTTTCTTTGGCGTTAAAAGAAAACTGAGCACTAAAGAGTGAAAAAAAACATTTTTTTTTCAAATGACTTGAATCCTTCAAATCAATTTTCAAATTCAAATAATAATTCTTGAATACGTGAACCATATTTGCATTAATATAATTCTTGATAACTGCATTAATATAATTGCATTAATATAATTCTTGATAATTTTTACAAATAGGAAAATGAACTAGATCAGAATTGGCCATAAATCGGTGTTCCTCACAATTTACTTCTATAATTTGCAGTATTTTTAAAAATTTATTTTATATTTTTTAAAATTCAATTCTATTATTTTAATAAAATCCTTAAGCTTTGGGCCGAAGGTAATATTCTAGAGTCTTGCGGACTGCGTGTTTGACACACCTGATTTACACTTAAAAAAACAGACGGAATTATTGGTCAACCTAATACTTATTCTGTTTAAATTATTATTTTGTTTCGAAAGTGTTTAATACTTTTTTCGATTTTTTATAATATTTATAACAAAAAAATTATTACATAAAATAAAAAAACGTTACTTTTTGTACTAAAATTAAAAGTTTTCCTTAAAGAACGCAATATTCTGACTATATATATATATATATATATATATATATATATATATATATATATATATATATATATATATCAGGAAATAAAATGAAATTTAAATATACTGCACATCTGGCGTTATGGCTAATAAAAATTATTTCGGTAAGAATGTTAAAAACAAAAATTAAAATTTGTTTATACACATATAATTATTTTGAACAGTTAAGATTTGTGTCCGTACAGTTATAGTGCGAAAAGAGCTGTACGAGTGTCAAAACTGGTAGCGTTCGTTTGACGAAACGCAAGATTTTATTTTGAATATATTTGTAGTCACCTCAATGCATGTTTACCATTGTAGCTTCTGGCTTATTTCAAGGTCAGAGGTTAACAAACAACTTTTAAAAATAATGGAATTTCTTGTGCACTCGATGTTATTTTCATGTTATGCTCTTTGTTCGTAGAAAGTTACACATTTTATAGTTTTATAGCAACTATAAATAGGTTTTGTGTTCTCGTACAAATCACCTTAAGGTTAAGTTGATAATTTACTATTCGTTTGTAATACATTCTTAAACTGTCTTTCATGTCCACAAAAACATATATATATATATATATATATATATATATATATATATATATATATATATATATATATATATATATATATATATATATATATATATATATATATATATATATAATTCTTCTACATTCTGTAAAAAATACGATGAAATTAATTGGACTGAAATTAAATAAATTATTTAATATATAAATAATTAGTAAAAATTCAAATTGTTGCATTGTAAACAATTTATCATTTGCTTCATATATTTTATCATTTATAGATTTTTAAAAGATTTTACAATTTTTTACTCAATATTCATGTTTATGTTTTCTGAGTATAATTATTAACTTTGATATTATAAAAATTCATTTTATAAGTAATTTTGTACTTATTTCATTAAATATATCATAAAATTTATTATGATTTTAAAGAAGATTTTTTTATACAGATTGTGAGTCGATAATTATTTTTTTCTCATTAAATTTCTTGCTAGATATTATGTGTATTATCAGGTAACCAAGAAAGTTCTATCATTTTTGAAATGAGAAAAAAAACCACTGTGTATCTTCGAATTAAGGGGTGATTCGAATGCAAGTGTGCAAACGGAGTGTTTTTTAAAATTATAATTTGTGTTCGGGCGCTAATGACCTCAATTGTCGATGCGCGCTAAATCCCTAATAACATACTCACTCACTTGTGTATCTTTACATAAAACAACTTTATTCGTTAAAATATCCATTTCCGCATTGAACAACCCTTTTCCAGCGAGAAAATAATTTATAAATTCGATTTTTATAAAAATGATTATTTTTATTTTCAGAAAATGTAGATATCTCCATTTTTAACTCTTCTTCATTATTAAACTATTTACCACGCATACGATTGTCCAAAGATAAAAATAGGCGATAATCCGATGGAGATATGTCTGGTGAATACGAGGCATGGGGGAGGATCTCCCACCCTAAATTCATAATTTGTGTTCTGGTCTCTACTACAACGTGTGGTCGTGCGTTATCTCGCAAAAATAAAACTTTTTACGATTTAAAAGTGGTGGCTGTTTTTGTTTTAATGCATCGTGTACTCGTTGGAGTTGTTCACTATAAATGTTTTCCGTGAAGGTTTGACCCACTAATAGATATTCATGGTGAATAATCCCTTTTGAAGTCCACCAAACATAGAGAAGTTTTCACAATGTTAACTTTCACTTAGGACTATTTGGGACAGGATCACCTCATGAAAGCCAGTGGTGAGTACTTTGAAATTGGAATAAATAATCCATTTTTCATCAGTGGTCTAAATTTGATCCAAAAGTTCTCTAATTTTAGTCGTGAAATAAGAGATGTACAGATTGTAAGACGCTGTAATTTGTTATTGGGAGTTAAATCGAGTGGTACCCATTTATTTAATTTCCATCTCTTTCCTATTTTGTGTAAATGCTTCCGTATTGTTTCGTCACTTTGAACAATTCTGCAAGCTGTTGACACGTTAAACTTGAATTTGTTTTAATCATTGTCTCCAATTCATCTATATTTAAATTTGATGGCCTGCCTGATCTGGTCTCGTCTTTAATGGAATCATCCCAGGCAGAAATTTTTTCAAACCATCTCTGGGCCGTTCTTGATGTAACTGTATTTTCTCCAAACGCAGTACAAATTTTTTTTGCAGTTTCTGTAGCATTAGTCTCACGTTTAAATTCATAAAGAAAACACGCACGTACTACAGTATTTTTCACAGACATTTTTAAGAGTTAGAATTATTTTTTAAATTAAAGAACAGTTCGAGATTCATTTAAAACACATGCTAATATTACTGATACACAATTCCTGGAATTTTGTCCGATAACAAGTGGAAACGATTCTTGGAATTATTGTACGTTACAACAGTGACAGAACTTTCTTGGTTACCTAATGTAATATAAAAAATTATAATTATTTTACTTCATCAGTTTGATAGTTGTTCTAATATAATTACAGTAGAATGCAAATCTTTAAAAAATATAAAAATTGAGCAAGAATAATAATAGCTAAACAGTGTTTTAGATTAAATATGTTCTTATTTATTCAGTTTTTTTCATTAAATAAAGTCAAGGTATTAAAAATAAAACTTAAGTATTAATAGATAACTGTTGGATAAATATTTTCTTGGGTACGATATTTAATATCATTATTAATTTTTGTTTTGTCAATTTATATTACACAGGTAAAGATCTATGTCTTCAATTTATATATATATATATATATATATACACGTGTGTGTGTGTGTATTGTATGTATAAGGTTTTCCAATAAGGATGCATTTTTTTAATTTGCAATAACGCAGATTTTTAGTTGAAATTTTAAGTTTCTTTATTATAAATAATAGTTGGGGGTGTGCCATTTTTAAATAAAAAATAATATCGTTTAAGTGACTGCCGCATTTTTTCTTACATGTAACCATTATTTTGTTAAAATTTTCAATAACATCCCTACACAACTGGGGCTCATAGTTTAACGGTGTTAACTCTCCCTATGGCCAATTTATGTCTCCATTTCTGGAAATAGCGAGACCAGAAAATTTCGTCCTGGATAAATCAATTGTTCCACCAGCTATGTGGCTTGTTACATCGTCCTGCTAGAACTGCATGTCCTCCAGATCAATATTATCCAATTCTTCCCACAAAAAAATTATCATGTTTCGGTATTTTTCGGTAGAGTAGTCGCTTTACCAACCTTATTCTCAAAAAAGTAAGTATCAATGACTCCATTGGACTAAATTGCACATTAAACAGTCACTCTTTCTATATGCAGTGACTTGTAATAATTACCCTGGTATTTTCTTTACCCCATATTCGTCAGTTTTGTGTAGCTAATGTTTGAAATGAGTCTCATCACTAAGGATGACTTTTTTTTAGAAAACTGTTATTCTAATATACAATT
Organism: Acanthacorydalis orientalis; assembly: GCA_034766995.1. NCBI lineage: Eukaryota > Metazoa > Arthropoda > Insecta > Megaloptera > Corydalidae > Acanthacorydalis > Acanthacorydalis orientalis. Next base: position 52,835,979 of record CM068313.1, read on the forward strand.
AACAAAGCTCTGACGCAGTAAATGATCTTCTGGCTTCAATTCTTGTAGTAATTGAACCTTATAAGCCTTCAGCAATTAATCTTTATGCGAAATACGCCATGTGGTCATCTGCGAAAGGTCCAATTGTTGTGAATATCATAGAATTGAGATTTCTGGTTATTCCAATTCACTTTCTTGAACCAAGTCAATATTTTCTTTAGAACGAGCTCTGCGACCACGTATTGATGTTTCTTTATCTTTAACTGATCCAGTCTCTTCAAATTTACTCATTAATAAAAGAATAGTTAATGGAGATAGAAGAGTATATCGAGAATAAATATCGTGTAATTTACGAAATGTATTTTTTTAGAATGACCATTTTCATTATACAATTGTTTTAATTCAATGCCCTGTTTTGTTGTATACGAAGCTATACCTAAAAAGAGCAATGTTAAATCTTAACAACTGCCAATTTAAAATCTGTGAAATATAACTTCTTAAAAAGTTTCGTCCCTATTGGAAACCATTTGTATGTACTGAAAAATGCTTAAAATATCGGTATTTTGTTTTTTTTTTGCAATACTTCAACATAACTAATTTATATAAATTTGATAAACCGAATTTCTCTACTAGTAAAAAAAATACAGCTGTCAGTTTGACATCTGTGGCATATAGTCTCTTAAGAAAATGCGTCCCTATTGAAAACCCTTTATGTTCAAACTGTAACTCAGGCGAAGTAGATGACTTTCATCACAAAACACCTGCCCGTCCTTTACATAAATTTTTTACAACAGAGAGTTAATTCTAAAATAACTGGATGAAAAATGTAACAACAACAATGTCCATATGTACATCTTGTTTAACATTTGTAAGAAGAAAATTGATAATATCTACTATCTTATCATTTCGATATTAAAAACTTGAAATATAAACATGAAAGAATAACAAATCCTATTCAACACATTCGCATGTCTGTTATTATATACGAACTACCTAACTGAAAACGTTTGATTGCTCGAATAAGATATTTTGTGTATCATAATAAATATGCAAGTGTTTAGGATGTATTCTTTTTTTCTTTTTCTTCATAATAAAAACACACATTTCTCGTCACTTTGTCCGCAACGTGGCCGTCTATCGCTATCTAGTGGATGTGTTGTGAAAGGAAATTTTCACAATGAATAGGTTTTAAGTTTAATTCATTAAGTTTCGTTCTTAGGTATATTTTATGTTTAAATATATTATGTTGTAAAAATCAATATATATATATTTTATTTTCATGTTTCTTTCTATTTTTCCATCAATTTTGTCGGGCTATATACTAGTTAGTAAATAAGAGACTGCAATTAAATAATTATTTAGTTGGATGTTATGTAAGGATTCTTATATATATATATATGTATATGTATATGTATGTATATGTATATATACATATATGTATATATATATATATATATATATATATATATATTGTATTATATTAGAACCATTCTCGTATAATGAATATTTTATTCTAAATACAGTAGATTAGTTACTTATATCGTAAAATAAACTGCATATCACAATGCCGCTGTTTACTGTTACCAGCAATGCAAGTGCTTCAGTGTACAATTGTTATTATGTTTTCTTTATAATTCCGCTAATAGTACTTTAAATAGTACTTAGAAATCACAACAAATATAAGAGATATATTATAAAATTAAAAAAAAGATATATAATATAAATATTTTCAAACCTAATGAATAGAAATATTTCTTCTCTATTTCGTGAATAAAGCTCACTGTTTATCTAATTCGTCTTCGGCTAGTAAATACTAAAATATTTATATATCATATACCAGTACATCAAAATAAAAAAATTCTAATTATTTAATCGTAAGTATTTACTCAACCTTCAACTGACTAGTATAAGGTTTCATTTCATTTTATCTATTGGTTTGGTGTAAAAGTTCGTAGTGTTATCCAATAGATGTTATTAATTGTATTTTCGTGCGCAGCTCGATTATGTGATGACTTTGTATGTGTTATTTTGACAGGTGACATTTCAACGTTCCTTTCTCTGCTCTTTTTGTGCAATTATGTGAATTTTAAGTGTTAAATTTGAAATTCAAAATGGAGGAATATAAGGTGGATTTTCGTCATTTGATGCTGTCTTATTTCTGGAGAGGAAAAAGCGTTGCAGAAACAGCAAAAAAGATATCTTCCGTTTATGGAGTAGGCGCTGTAGTTAAAAGTACTGTTCTAAAGTGGTTCGTTCCGTTCAGAGATGGAAAATTCGACCTAGAGGTTCGAGAGCGTTCCGATAGGCTTGCAGTTGTTGATACTGATAAAATTGCAACATTTATTGAAAATAATCAACGTAAGACATCGCAGAGATACTGCAAGTGTCTTATTCAAGTGTTGTGAGGCATTTGGATACATTTGGATATGTGAATCACTATGATATTTGTGTATCTCATAATTTATCTGAATGAACTTTAATGGAACGCATTTTCATCAGTGATTTTCTCCTTAAAAGAAACCAAAACGGCCCGTGTCTGAAATGATTCATCACAGGTCGATGAAAATGGGTTGGTTATAATAAATGTGGATCGAAAAATGTCTCAGGGTAAACGAAATGAGGCTCCGTTAGCCATCCCAAAAGCGGGTTTTCATACGAAGAAGGTGATGCTGTGTATCTGATGGGATTGGAACGGTGGTGTGTATTACGAGCTTCTCTCAAATAATCAGACGATACATTTGGGGCAGTGTTGTGCTCAACTGGACTAATTAAAAGCGGTTATCTATCAAAGTCGTCTAGAATTTGCCAACAGGAAGGGTATCGTTTTCTATCAAGACAACACTAGACCTCACGTCTATTTGCAGACCCGGCAGAAATTGGTGCAGTTTGGCTGGGACATCCTACCTCACTCGTCATATTCATCTGATCTTGTATCTTCAGAATACAATTTGTTTCGGTCCCTATAGACTTGGCTTAATGAAAAAAACTTCATTTATCTGGAAGTAGGCTGAAACCACCTATATCAATTCATCTCCTAGAAAGATGCCAAGTTCTGGGTCGATAGAAGTTTAAAATTACGTGAAATATAGAGAAATGTGGTGGATCAAACTGGTACATATGTATTGGAATAAATATATATACAAATAAGTAAACATTGCCTTTGAATTTCACCTTAAAAACGCAACGAACTTTCGTTCCAACCCAATACTACATTAAAAATTTTAAACAGTCACAATTCTTTACCAACAAAACCGTTATCAGAATTGATTTTTCAGAATCAATAGAAAAACTAATCAATAGAAAAAATACACTTATATATTTAGTTTAAGAGCTAACACAAATTTTAATATTCACTACCTGCTTGAAAGATGACATTAACAATGTGTAAATCTATTCCGAAAAGTTTTGTCTTAGAGATATTTAATGGCATACTAATTCTTTATTATATATATATATATATACATATATATATATATATATATATATATATATATATATATACATATTATATATATTTATAATGTATATAATGTATTAGAGAATATAAGTGTATTTTGTAAGAGTTGTGTATGGACATTTGTTGATTTAAGTATTTTCTTTGTAAATATTTGACTGGAATTTTTTTTCTTAAACAAAATTCTTTCGATAGATACTCATTCTTCTTATGTTTTATGTATATAATGTATTAGAAAATATAAATGTATATTGTAAGAGTTGTGTATGGGTATTTGTTGATTTAAGTATTTTCTTTGTAAATATTTGATTGGAAATTTTTCCTTCGATATCCAAAATTCATTCCATAGATACTCATTCTTCTTGTGTTATATATGTATATATATATATGTGTATACAGATGTGTATTTACACATAGCGGCACCTATTTCTTCCGACATCTATGTAGAAATACGATGCGGATATGTACCACGCGCAGTTCTACATTCACAAACCGCAGCCCCTCTCTCCAATATCAAGAAAACTAGTCTTCGGCATGTCCACCTCTTTCTTCACGACGTTCTTGCATTATAGCAAACTATCGTTGTGTTCTGCGTCGCGCGCCAGTTCTGTGCCAACAATTGCTTCTTGCGGTGTGTACTGTTGTGAGTTGATTCACGCTTCGGTTGTTACATGACACCTATCTCTTGTCACTAACAACTGGCGATTTTCGTTTCGAACTTTAAGCACATTCCATACGATACATTTGATTATGGAAATTATGGATATTTACTGAGAATAAAATACATAAATATTTTTTTATTCGATCGTTCGTGATTTTCATATATATATATATTTACATTCTATTTCTTTTTATAGAGTTCAATAATATAATACATTTTTGTGTCGTCAAACAATCGCATCGAAGAAAACAAAACCGTGTTACATAATTACTACGACAACAGTGGTGGTGACTATAAAGGAATACCTTTCCTATACTAGTGGTGTTACAGATAAATATTTATATTTCATATAAATATCGTGTATTTGGAACGCCTCGTTTACTGCTTTTGGATAAAACGGTGTGTGATTTGTTACGTGGACATTTACGTTTTCTAGTCATAAATGTCAGTTCTGTGCTGTTGACATTAAATGTTCAGTATGCTGCAACCAAGGTGGGCGGGATTAGTGATTGTTGCGCTTTTAGCGTTTGTGCAAATCTCCAGAATCGACTGTACAGATGGTAAGCGTGTTGATTTACTAGTTCTTATGTAATTGTAAGAGATTAAAGTGCGAAATTCGTTCGAAAGTATTAACAGGTATCGATCGAACAAACAAATATATTGAAACGTACAAATAAAAAAATATTTTTAAACATATGTATATATCTTATTCCGTTTTCCATGTCACTTGAACATTTTGATATGCTCATCTTCGTCAAATACTTCGATGATTAATATTTTAATCTTATTTATTTAATAAAAAAAAATGATTAGAAAAATTCGAGTTAACAAAGAGTAAGAGATAAATTATTTAATAAAGATTGCAATGTAGGCGTAACGAAGCAAGTGTTGTATAAGGTTGCTGATCGATATGTCTCATTTTAAACACGAATATTATATATATATATATATATATATGTATATATATATATATACATATAGGTGGTTCAATCTAGGCTTCCACATGAAAGTATTGAAAACAATCACAAAAATTAAAAAATCATTGTTTTTAATTTTTTCGATTTTTTTCATATTTTCATATGGAAGCTTATATTGAAACATCATATATATATATATGTATATATATTCATTAAAAATTCATGTGTATGGAAGGATTGAATATTTTGCTAGTTTTTAAAAAAAAAAATAGATATGAAAAATAT